>JAJHUR010137364.1:0-62703 GCA_027495735.1 Lutjanus campechanus | reverse complement strand
CCTCCCTCCCTCCCTCCAGGTGCTTGCCTCCCTCCCCCCCTGCCCCTCCCCCGCCCCTCGCAGTAACCCTGTTCCTCTCCCTCAGAGCTACGAGCCGGACGAGCTGACCGAGGAGATGGCCCACCTCGAGGGCCTGATGAAGGACCTGAACGCCATCACCACAGCGCCATGAGCATGCACACACACACACACACACACACACACACCTCCTCACACACACATACACACACACACTCTCATCCACACACACACACTCTCTCTCTAAAAGTCAAACACCCAAACAGAAACCTTGGGGAGCCAGACGCTGGTGGACACAAAAATGGCTTCCCAAGAAAACTCCCCTGCAGCGAAAACAAACAAACAAACAAAAAAAAAACTCCAGACTGAAACTTTAGGAACTTTTTTTCGGCTTACCTTGCTCAGTCTCAGGAAGGAGATCGCCATGAGAGGGAAGACAAAGTGACACGCTTCATCTTTTTATGAAGAATTCTCAGAGACAATGAACTTTTAAAACATTGGTCGCTTTCAACCGGAAGATTGTGAATTTTTTCCTCCTCAGCAAAAATACGTGCGGTAGTTCTTTTTTGTTTTTTGTTTTTGTTTTTTTTGGTTTTGTTCTTTTTTTTTGTTTTTTTGTTGCGAATGCTCACTCAAGTTGAGACAACGGTTGATTCAATGTCAAAGTCAAAAGGAGAAAGTCCAAAAATATGCTGGTTTTTTGATGTTGGTGCTCATGCGACGCAGTCTACACACAGTGTTTGTTTGATTAGTGTTTTCTTTCTGTGCATTTTGTATATCTATTGGGCCGTTTCAGTGAAGTGAACATTGGATTTCAGCCCCCCCCTTTACAAGCCGACATTATTCATAAACGTGTTTTGTTTTTTTTTGTTTTGTTTTGTTTTTGTTTTTACCCCCTTGTGTCATATATTGTGCCATGACTTTTTATTATTTTCTATGTTATTGTATTATTTTTTTACACACATATCCTTATAAACATGTACATATGTTGTGTTTTTTTTTAAACTGCCTCATTCTTTTTGATGTTTCCCATGTTTCATTGTTATTATTTGGGATGAAAGTGGGATTACAAGTGAGTCCTGAAGCTCTGTTTTCATATCAAAAGGGGAGAGAAGCCTGATTTCTACAGTACATTCTTCTCTGGCATTGTGTTGCCCGCTTTGTACATTAAAACGTTTTCTTTTTTCAGTCTTTTTGTTTGTTGTGGGAGCTCCGTTTTAAAAGCCTTACCAACGTGTTTGTATGTCGAGACGACTCGGCTCTCCACGGAGTTGTGCTGTCACTCGCTGCCACGGCAGTTTCTGTTCTTCTGTGGGACTCGACAGTATCTCCTCACAGGTCAGGGGTACCTAGGACTCAGGGCGCTGACCCCCACCCCTCCTTAAAAAAAAACAACAAACAAACAAACAAAAAAAAAAAAAAAAACACCTCACATGGCACCCAGTCAATCAGTCAATCACCTGCAACAGACGAGTTATCTTTTATACGAGAAGTTCGGTCGAATGTGTGTGTCGTTTTTTTCCAAAAAAACCAATATTTGGTTTCAGACGTCTGTACTGCTGAACCACGTGTGCATTGTTCCTGCAGCGGAGTGTGTTTGCTGTATTTTTTCCTGCTGTTCTTCATCAGATGCCCGGGTTCTTTTACAAATCTTCTACGATGCAAAGATGTTGGCCTTTTGAATGGGACTCCCAGATTTTTTTTTTTTTTACATGGTAGTTTTTGTATGAAGAAAAAAAAAAGAGAGAAAAAGAAGCTTGTTCTACACACAAATCCGATGTAAAAAAGAAAAAAGGAAAAAAAAGTTCATCTAAGAAACTAGTTTTTCATTACCCTCTTACCCAAAGAAATTTGTCATTTGCAATCATAGTAATTTGCTCTACTTTTGTGAATACCATGTTTCTCATAAATGTACATCGTCATGAATGTCAATATAACTGTAAGAGATTTTAACTATGGATACAAACAAGGAACAAGTTTTGGGGGAAAAAATGATTGAAAACAAAAGGGGGGAGAAAACGGACCGAACTCCATTTGGGAAATAATCTATTGAGTTGTAAACAGTTGAACCTGTATTGCACTTTTTCACAATTTTTGAAAAGTACATTTCTTACATATCTTGTGTTTTAAATATCAAAAAGCTGTTTGTGTAACGTAGTGTCCTAGGTAAGCAGCAGGCAGCTGGTCTTGTTTTTTATGTTTTTTTTTGTTTTTTGTTTTTTGTTTTTGTTTTGTTTTTTGCTTCAGAGATGATATGAATATGAGCAGCCGAGTCGTTCGCTCCGCAGCTCATTGATGAGGAATTCTGTTGTTGCTTGTTCATGTACAGAGCTTTCTTTGCTTTCTGTAGGAAGAAAAAAAAATCTGTGGCTTTTTAAAAAATGTTGAAAAAAGGTTTGGAAAAAAAGATGTTTTTTTATTGGTGCTCCTATACATTGTGTATACAAACTATTATGAATACTAACAAAGTAAATGTTTCTGCTCGTCTTCTTTTCATCAAACATGGCGAGGGCGGCCGTCAGGCGTTAACACGACATTTATTGATCACTGAAGTGTTCAGATACAGGTTGTTATTACTAATACACAATCCGACATCTACAGTATGCACAGATATTCAACAGCAGAGGCTCTCAAACGCATTACTTAAAGGTCTGCGTCTGATTTTTATTCATTAGAGGTCTGCAAAGATCGGCAATCAACTGCATATGAATACATTTTAATAATAATTTTAATCATATATTCAAGTTCAAGACAGTAAAGAAAGTCAAAATACATTAGAGTCTGGTGTAAAGTAGTGTAAAGTTAAAAAGTAATGGTAAAGGTTAACTTTACTGTGACATATATGACCATACAAAGTACAGTTACACGGTCAGATTCGGTGCCTGCAGGAAACCGATGCAGACACGCAAACTCCACACAGACAGGCAGTGAACCGGGACTCAAACCCGTGACCTTCTTCTCCCGTGAGTGAAAAAGCCCTGAACAATTAGCCACCAAAAAACAGCGATGGCGTGAGCTCAGCAGCAGCAACGACACACAACACAACTCTCGCTCAGTAGTTACCATGACGATGTGAGTTAAATAAGCCTCTCTGAAACCACGTTCATCTGGGGACAGGGAATCATCTCCAGCTGCTTCGTTTGTTCAACATCACTAACTACTGATCAGTAGAAAATTTATTTCACAATAGAAAAACATTCAGCTTTTCATAACAGGAGGTACGGGGCCGGGTCAGGACTTTGAGAATTAGGGCCGTGCGATTTTGACAAAATATCTAATTTCAGTTATTTTGACTGATATTGCAATTGCAATATGATTTGCGACTTTAGAGGAAATGATCATTTTTGCATCATTATTCTCATTTTCATTGAAAAACACATTAAGACGATTATGGTGTTATTTTTTTCAGGTATCTTTACTAAACAAAGGTGTTTTTCTGAACATATTTCACCTTGAGCAAATATTACAGACTCTGTGATTAGAAAATTGCAGGAGACCATATTGCGATTTCGATAAAATTTAGATAAACTGTTCAGCCCTATTCAGAAGCCCTGCCCACAATATATTAAGTCCTATGGGCTTAAAGGGATAGTTCACCCAAAAATTTCTGGAGGTTCACAGGAAAACAGTGTTGCAGAATCTCCCAAACAGTGTAAGTGAATGATGACCAGTTTTCAAACATGAAAAAAAAAAAAAAAATTAAATGCCTCCATACTGCTTGTCTGGCATGATCCTACAGTCCTGACATGCTGTTTTCTCACCGACACACCACACACACAGTTCAGACAGTGTGCACATGAACGTGGCTCCAAGCTGAGGTTCTACAGAAGATTCAGACTAAAAACATGGTGTAAACAACATTTTGTTAAGTATTTTATGTTTTTATCCTGTCTTTTTTTTATGTTTGAAAACTGGTCACCATTCACTTAAACTGTCTGGGAGATTCTGCAACACTGTTTTCCTGTGAAACTCCAGCAGTGTTTTGTGGACTAAAAAAACTAAACCTGACCTTCCAACAGCATGAGGGTGAGTAGATAATGACTAAATTTTCATTACTGGGTGAACTATCCCTTTAAGCCCTCAGGGAAAGTCAGTAGTCAAATAGTCAATCAGTAGAGAACTAATCAGCATCTATGACATTAAACTGAATATTATATATAAGATATTTGTATGATTGTTGATATTTTCAGAGTCCAGTAGCATATTGAAATACTTTTTAATTTAACGTTGAGAATTTTGATGCAGCCTATATCCGTACTAATAACATCCAAAAAAAAAAACATGTTAACTGTCCTCTTTTTTTAAAAAAAAGACAACATCCTATCAAAACAAAACAATGAGGAGTATAACAGAATTTTGTCCACAAAAATATGATAATATAATATAATAAAAATATACAGTCATATTTATCTTTGCAAGCAGGCACTCATCTTGTTTCAACGTGAGACATAACAGTGGACAACACTTAACAAACACTCCAGTAAAGACTGAAAAAGACAAAAAAGTGCCAATAATATACCACTAAGATCTGATTCTACAAGTTCTACCAGAGGCCAGTACAGATTCAGACATTCCTGCTCTATTGAGGCCAGAACAGACTCATTCATAAATATCTCTGCCCATTACTCTGCAGGTAATTCAAATGCAGCCATTTTTGTCATCAGATCAATCTTTTCCTTATAACAACATGGATTCGACTGTCTCATTATTACAGTACAGGCACTAGACGTTATGTCCTTATACGAATTGCAGCAGAAACTCTTTTGGCTGTTCTAGTCTCATAAGTATGTCATTTACAACATATTAAAAGTCTGAAGAAATCCAAGTGGAGGAAAGTGTTCAAAAATACTGACGCCTCCCATGTTTTGTGCGTGTACATTTGTGCACGTCTTCTTGTCTGATGTCCACACGAAGGGTTCAGTCGTGTCCACAATCGACCACAAACTGTGTTTTACACGAGACGTGGAGTTGGATGCAGCACAGTGAACGTGCAAAAGGAAAATTTTAACACTTAGATGCAGAAGTGTGTGAAAAGACTCAGTGGGTTTGTTTTCTTGCAATATCTCTGTAATGTTGTTTGCGAGTTTATGTTCATCACTGCCAACATTTATGCTGATTAGTTTGGCACATTTGGCAGTGATGTTTAAATAATTACATTTTCTTCTACATTTATATTAATACATGATTGATTAGTGATTGACTGATTAGTGACAATTTATGTTGATGTGTTTACAAATACAGTGATGCTGATTTACATTATTACTTTAAGAAGCAAAAAAGTGGTACCAGGTTTTAGTTTTTGGTCAAGAAAAACCTTTGAATCACTACTTATATGTTACAGAGGAAACATCAGATTTTCTGTTGTAATTTGTGTGAGGTTCACCCTTTATTTCCTCACAAAATGCCTGCACTTAAAAGGCAATTTTAGTAGGATAATTTTATTTATGTTATTTTAAATTTACTTAACCAGGCAAATCATTAAGAACAAATCCTTATTTACACGGCCAGCCTGGCAAAAGGCAAGAGCTTCTTTAAGAAAAGGGAGTAAGGACTCAAAGGGTATCAAAAGCTAAAAGACAGCAACACACGCAACAAGCAATACATAAAAGACATACAGTATAAAACACAGCAACAGCAACAAAAGTTGAACAATCGTGCACAGCAAACTCATTTAGCATCACATTTAGGCAATTTTCAAAAGTTTCTCTTCTATATGATTCCTTAAGACTTTTTTTTTTTCTCTCATTGAGAACATACTGAGGACCCAGAATCTGTTGAGTTTGTTTATGTTGGAATTTGTTTGACTTTGACCCACACTTTTGGGTAAAATACCTCGACTGTTATTCTACATCCTGTAGTTGTAGCCAGATGGACCCATTACCTCTTTCACGATGATGATGTCCGGTAACAGACCCAGAAAACATAAAGCTGCAGATTTAATCGACTGAAATTTAAGCTATTTATTTCAGGAGAATAATAACATCCTCTTGTAAGTGCTCGTAAGGATTTCTTCTTTTGGTTTTAAACGCTCAGATACCTGGAATGTGAAGCCTCGCAAAAGGACATCTGTCATTTTTGAGCTTTTCAGCCTCACATACTTGAACACTTACAGCCTCTTTTGTACGCAGGTGTTTCAGATAAAGACTGTATTCAATAATGAACCATTATTTGTGCAGTCGCACATTCTTAAAGGCCATTTCACACTGCACTTTACAAAATCACTTCACTTCTGCTGTTTCATGTTCTTCTTCTGGACGACTCTCACATCGGTTGACCGGCGTCCTCATTAACCAGCCCTCTGTAGCTTGAAGGTGAGATTTTATCAACCTTTAATTGTTTGATCAGATTTCTTGCTTTTATTTACGTGTCATAGTCATCATGTTAGACTGGGTTTAAAAACTGAATTTCTGCCCAAGTTGCTGATTTGTTGGTTGGTTCTGTTGATGCAGCTGAAAAGTGTGACATGATGTCACAACAACACATCTGAATAAACCAAAAACACCAACAGGTACGAAAGTGGACCAGTGAGTTTAAGAATGAGTGAATTTCAACATGTCAGTACGCACATTAAGACCAGATGTGAGGAGTAATGGATTACATGAAATGGGATTACATAATCTGGATACAAAAAAAGATAACTGTATTTTGTTACAGTTAAAAATAAAAAAAGTAATTAGATTACAGATACATGAACTAAAAATGGGGATTATCAGTATGATTACGATGATAAAATGAAGAACAATATATTACCAGGCACAGTGCACACACAGTTGTCAATTCATTATCATGAAAAATGCTTTTAAAATGCTGCAAAATTTCACAATTTTTTGTCTTTAAATTAATTGATCCATCAATCAATTGCACACAAAGAAACAAACAGCTGGATAAACTAATAAACCTAACAACAAACTTAAAACATGTAGAGCTGCCCCTTAATAGAGCTTAATATTAAATTAATCTGCACCTATTTCGATAATTGATTAATCATTTTGAGTGATTTAAGAATAAGAAAAAGTCCAAATTCTCTGATTTCAGCTGCTTAAATGTTAATCTTTTCTGAATTCTTTACTCCTCTGTGACAGTAAACTGAATGTTTTTGAGTTGTGGACATCATCTTGAACTTTGATTAACATTTTTCACCACATTTTAATGAACCAAACAACTAATATCTTAATTGAGAAAATACTCAACCGATTAATCGATGGTGAAAATAAGCTTAAGTTACAGCCCTAAAAAACACTGTATTAGGCAAAACAATTTCACCATATTTCATATTGAGGTAATCCAAACTAAACAGAAAGTAATCAAGTTACATGACTTAATATTTTGACACTTGGATGACATTGCTTACTACACATTTGAACAGGTAACTAGAAACTGTATTGGAATACATTTTTAAAGTAACTTTCTCAAGCCTGGTTAACAAAATTTGGATAAAATGTATCTTTGACTATTCAGATAAATTTAAGTACTCAAGTACAAGTACTGTTACATAACTAAAATATTGCTCACGTGCAACTAAAAGTACTGGTGTTAGAAAAATACTTTAGTAAAGGTACGAAATATTCATCTCAAAAACTTCTCAGCGTTAGTTACTTTTTAACAGTTGGTGTCATTTTTTCCTCATTTAAAGTTAAAGTTTCCTCAATCAACAAATGGCTCCACTATTTGTAGTTTATTCATTAAATATCAATGAATACATTTTTGACTAGTTAAATTCTCAATGGCGATTAATCAGTCAATGATTAGCATATCTAATCTAATCGTTAACATCTTTACTCCAAACCTGTGCTGCTACGATGTTTAGTTTTTTTGTCCATACGTCCTGGTTTTCATTGGCTCGTTTGCGATCACATAGCCTTCAGCAGATGAATGGTTTACATATTAATTAAAATTATACTCAGTACTCAATAATGGGTCGTAATTTATTACTTCCACCCCTGAGTAAAAGTACTTGTTCTGTAGAAATATTGCTCCATAATAAGTACCATCGCCTCGTCCTGTAATACTGCTCGGTGACCACAAGGTGTCGCTGCAGCCATTGGCTCTCACCTTCTTGGCCCCTTCCACTTCCGCCTACGTCAGTCCCTCTCACAACACGGAATATGGCGGCCAGCTCGGATCGGAATCCCCCTCCTTTCCCTGCATCAGAGGAGCCAGGAGCGGGACTGTCTGACATGGCAGACGGAGACAGCGACGAGGGAGAGGACATCTTCGTCAGTAACGTATGTTTGCAGCTCTTCATCGTGAATTATAACCTGTTTATAACCGGTCATAGCTGCATTAAGTCAGCGAGACAGTAAGTCTGCCTCTTTATCTCATCTGACCTGCATTCATGGAATCCAAAATAAGAGAGAGCGATCCGACAAATGATGCCAGACTATATATAAAAGCGTCGAAATTGACTCATAAACTCAGTCGAAGTTAGTTTGCAGTTAAGAAATTAAGCTTATTAGACTTGTATCTATTAGAACTTAACATTGCTTTTCGGCTTTTCGGCCTTCCCTGGTGTTTAATTGTTAATTTAAAGATGCTCCTGTGTCAGTGTCCACTTGAACTGTTCATATTTGTATTTTTTTTTTGGTCATAAATTGAAGTTTTGCTTTGCCGGTGTCCAGCTCACATGACCCCACCCAGATTATCTGTGTCTGTAAAAAACGTTATAACGGTCATGAGGCAAGTCAACTCACTAATGTCATCCAGGGTTGCCAGGTCTGGTAGATAAAACCAGTCCAACGACCAATAAAACCGCCCCAAACACCAGCCCAATAACACAACTCAAAATGCCCCCACCAAAAACACATACACTGCTTTTAAAGTACAACAAAACTGATGTCATTGCCAAATGGATTGTAATAATCTACAAACACCATAAATGTTTAGTGTGCCAGCATTAAAATCAGTTTCTCTAAACAGTTCTTTCACTGGAGTCAGGAGTGTCAAACTCAATGTCATCACAAGCTACATCAGCATTATGGTTCCCCTCATATATTTCAGTTAAATCATTGATTTATAGATGTTATTAATGTAAGTTGCATGCAGAGGAGACCTATGATGATAAATAGGTTTATGGTGATTAGAGCCCGACATTGGCCTATCACAGATATATCAGTCTTGGCGTATATGTTCACCAATATGAAAACTTTTTTTTACAGAGCATATGATGCAGAAAACAATAGTTTAAGTGATTCATACTTACCACAGTGGAGCTGGCAGGTGTCAGTGCTGAGAATTTATGCTTCATGTTTTATAATCAGCCCCTAACTCCCTAACAATATTAACATATTCAGCAGTTGACTGCTGCAAAACAGTACTGATGTTTATTTAGCCTTTTTTTCCCTTTATTTTCTCAGTTTTTCTTTCTACAAGTGGTTGACACTATGTGTTAAATTTAAAATAAGATACTTTATATAATACTCTTTAATAAAGTTATTTTTTCTAAGAAAACAGACTTCAGAGTACCCTTGCTTGGTCATATCAATGCAAAATTGGTGCACAATAGACATAGAAAAGGTCTGTGTTTTATTTCAGCTCAAGAATTTACCATATTCATAATCTGTGAATTTTTCCCCTCTAAAATCAATATCAGTATCTGTGTCCAAAATCCCATTTTGATTAGACTCTAATCGTGATATTTGATTGTGAACTTTGTTTTTGACAAGTGTTATTCAATCATGTTTTTACCAGTTAAATAACATCTAAATTATCAGGTCATTTCTCTTGTTTATGCTTTAATTTAATCTAGGTTGGATTATTGTAACTCACTGTAATCAGGTTTCAGACAGAAATCTATCTCACGTCTTCAGCTGATACAAAACGCAGCTGCCCGACTTTTAACCTGTACAAGAGGACATGGTTGTATCAGCCCTGTTTGAGCCTCTCTTCACTGGTTAAGATATTACTGATCACCTTTAAAGCACTTCATGGTTTTGCTCCATGTTACATTCCTGAGTTGCTCCTCCCTAATGAGCCAGGGCGCCGCCTCAGAGTCTCCTCAGTTATGGAATTCCCTGCGTGAGGATCTGAGGCTCGCTGAATCAGTAACTTCTTTCAAATCACTTGTCAAAACTTATTTTTATTGACTTTAGCAAACAGTTTTATTGTTATTTTTTTTAAATTATTGTTTGTTTTATTATTGCTATTTTTATTGTTGTTTTTTTCTTTATTTCACTTTTTGCACCTCTTTTGTTTTGTTTGAAATGTTTTAATCCTGGTTCTACCATTTAAAGTACTTTATTGACTTTGTTTTAAATAGCTTTGAATAAATAACGTTTATTATTGTTAATATTAATAACAATATTATTACTAGCTGTGGACCTGGCAACCCTGCTGTCATCCCTTCTGTTTCGTCAGTGTTTCTGTGTCTCATTACAAACGTGTGTCCTTGCTGTCTGCAGAGTAACCCTGCGGCTGTGAGTCGAGGAGTTTCTCAGCCGGACCGTGTCAGTGAGGAGCCTCCAGATCTGTTCAGTGAGGAGGAGGCCAGCAGCACTCCTGCCAAATCCAACGGAGTTCACTCTGACGATGACAACGACCTGTTCGCTGGTTAGACAACGTTTTCTACTTACAATTTCACTCCATTTTTTATCTCACTAAGTTTTAAGTTTACAGTGCTTACAGGTTCTGAAAAGTCTTGTGAGATGGTTTATGTTCAGCCTTGGTCATGCTAGACCCTTTTAATGTGGATCTTAAAGGGGCATTCCACTGATTTTGCACATCACATTGAGTTAACAAGTCATGAGACTCTAAACGGATGTCTTTACAGTGTGGGCTTGGAGTCGGGCTGCAACCACAGACGCTGATCATTGATTAAACCAGTAATAATTATTTATGTTTAATCAACAAAATGTGAGTGAAAAAAATGGTCACAGTTTTCCAGAGCATAATGTTTCCCAGCTATCTCAAAGATACTCAGTTTATAATGATATTGAAGAGAGAAAAGCAGCAAATCTTAACATTTAGACGCAGAAACTGGAGAGTGTTTGACTTTTTTTTGCTTAATAATTGTTTGTTGCCAGTTAGTCAATCAATCGACTGAGGCACTGAGTACACCTTTAAGACAACTTAACACAGACACAATGAGATGTTTGACTTGTCCTAAATGAAGGTAAGGGATCCAAAACAAGGATTGTTGTGATATTGGCACTGGTATTCAAAAATTCTGATAACCTGCACCAACTCTAGAATTCCCCTCACTGCCTCATGTCCACCATATAACTTATTTGGGGTTAATGCAGGAGAAGTAAGTCTATTTTATTTATAGCGCATTTCATTACAGGTAAACTTGAATGTTTACAAGTAACATGTACATTACAATAGGAATACACGAAAATGTGACACTAAGAAAAGAAAAAGTACAAGAAAAATCCACCAATCCAGTAGACTCACAGTCGCTAATGATGAGAGAAAACAAAAGTTTTTGTTTTACTTTTAAACCTCGTCGAAACGCCAACATTCAGCATCAATTTCCAGAACTTTACTGGTTTTGAATTCTGCATATTGCCGGACTGTACCCAGAAAGTAGGGCGATTTCATACCCAGCCCAGTTACAACCAAGCCTGAAATCTTGTGATTATCTGGTCAACAGCCAACACAAGTTTAAAGAGATAAAACAGTGAGTTATCAGACTGTGTGTGAAGTAGTCAGTTTTACAGAGGATTAAAGAAGGTTGTAATACACTTTTGTGAAATGGCATTGTGCATAGATTGATCTGTTTTAGTCAGTGAATTTGAAAAAGTTTTATACATCATTCATGAGTAATAAACTGTGAAAACGATAAAGTTGTAATGTTGTCAAAATGCATACTGAACATGTATACTTTAGCTTTTCTACAGTTAAAGCTCCAGTGCACTGTTGTTTTATGACATATTGTGTTATTCTGTGTGACGTACACATTAGTCATCCATTATTCTTTTCTTTTTGGATACAGAGAGGCAAACATTAATCAAAAGTCTTTCCTTTCCCAGAAGCACACGTGGAGCTGAGCACAGACAAGCCCAGCAGTTCTGATCGGAAGGAGCTCTCCACCTCCTCTGGCCCTCGTCCTGCTTCCTCCTTCACTCAGAGCCCCGCAGCCATGCAGCCCACATCCTTGGAGCAGGTACAGGACACGCCTGAGCACAGCTTCCTAGCAACTTCTTGGAACAATCAATTGCACACACATGCTCTTGTAGTGCCTACTCTGTAATCACCAAGTAATCTCTCTGATCAAGTCAAATGTTCAGAGGTCTGTTCTTCTTGTTAATTAACAGTTGGAGGAGGAAGAAGCCAAGGATAGTTTTGATGTGGATGTTGCTGTAACCAACCCTGAGAAAGTTGGTCAGTCTCTACTTTCTGTTTGCTAAAGCTATCATAAAGTTTTGTAATCCCTTGTTTGCTCAGATGTTTTTATTTGGAAAGTAGCAGGATAATTATATTGCTGAATAGTTCATTTTTATGGTTATAGCTAATTTTAGCAGCCTAAATGTTTTAAATGCACTGCTCGTGACTGAAACTGTATTAATTCTCATTTTCACCTATATTTCTGTTCTCCTAGGTGATGGCATGAATGCATATGTGGCCTACAAAGTTTCCACCAGGGTCTGTAATAAATCTTTTATTCGATACATATATTTTGTGTTTCCTAAAACTGCTAATACGTCCAAAATCTTCACTATTGTTTCAGTATTTTTTCTAAGTTCTGTCCCTGTCTCTACATTCAGACGTCCATGCCCATGTTCAAGAGTAAAGCCTTCACTGTGAGGAGGCGTTATAGTGACTTCCTGGGTCTTTATGAGAAGCTGTCCGTCAAGCAGTCGCTCCAAGGCTGCATCATCCCACCACCACCCGAGAAAAGCGTCGTCGGTGGGTGCACGTGTCTTTCTTCCTTTTTTTTTTAAAGTCTGTGTGTTTTTAAGTGTTTCTGTTTTCCTTTTGTGACATTTTGTGTCATTTGGACCAAAAGGAATGACCAAAGTGAAGGTGGGAATGGACGACCCGTCATCGGTAGAGTTTGTGGAGAGAAGAAGAGCAGCTCTGGAGAGGCAAGGATCCATAACACATGTTTCAGCACTACAGTTTGAACAATAAACTGTGGCTGTAAGAAGTAAACATCTGACTTAGATCCACGATACATGATGTACATAGCACATGATAGAGACAGAGATGATCCCACACACTCTAAAATTTGTGTGGGAGTGTAAATGAGAAAACATCATAGAGTATAATTACACATGCTCAGTCCCATTACAGTCAACAGTGATGCAACAAATAAACATCTGGAGAGAAAAAAGGAACGGGATCAACAATAAATTAAATAATAGTAGTTAAAAATGTCACTTTGCCCTTTTTTGTTATTGCGGTCTAGTGTTCCTTTTAAAGGGTTGGTTCAAATTTTTTATAATGGGGTTGTGTGAGGTATTTATCCATAATCAGTGTATTACCTACAGTAGATGGCGGTCAGCACGGCCCCAGTTTAAAGAGGCAGAGAGGAGTACAAGCACAGAAGGTAAGCAATGAACTGTTGTGGACAGGGTCAGCAGAAAATGTTTTTTTATCCACTTAAACATTTTACCTTGCTGTCAAACAGCCTTTTCTGACTGGAAACTGCCGTCATATAAGCTAAATGTTGTTTAGCAAAAACATTCATTTTACCTCAGAGGACACAGGAGTTGCTGGTCTACCGTTTCCTTGATTGGTTATACTGTATATATATATAGCATACACTTAAATTGCTATGAATTTTTTAGGTGTCTAAAGTGCGTTTTGCTGCTGACCCTGTCCTCAGCAGTTCACTGTTTATCTTCTGTGGTGGTATTCCTCTCTGCATCTCAGTCAAACTGGGGTGTGCAGACCGCCATCTACACTGACTGTCATTAAGTACCTCACACAACCCCACTCGAAGAAATCTGAACTATCCCTTTAATACCTGACCACTGACCAGTATTTTTATTGAAGGGCAGACAAGTTTGTAGTCCCTCTAAGGCCTTTTAAACTGTATTTCTACTCAGCCATACACGTTTTATGGATTTGTTCGTGCTCACTTCATCTTGCTGCCACTCTGTTTTTTGTAGGTATCTTCAGAGAGTCGTGTCTCATCCATATTTACTACAAGATCCTGACGTCCGTGAGTTCTTGGAGAGAGAAGAGGTGAGTATTTTAAGATTTCCTAGTAGAAATAAGCTGCATAATGACTTCCTTCCCACGTTAGATTTAGTTACGTGCCTTGAAAAGGAATGCTTGCTGTTTTTTTTTTTATTTAAAAAAATATAAATACTGTAGCTATATTTTAGATTCTGGAAAATGACATATTGCCAAAGTAACTCGAGTGCTAACTTTGAGACATGTGTTTGTGTGTCTCTGTGTGTTTTCAGCTACCCAGAGCGGTGAACACCCAGGCACTGAGCGGAGCTGGCTTCCTCAAAATGATCAATAAGGCATCAGATGCTGTCAACAAGATGACCATCAAGATGAATGAGTCCGATACCGTAAGGGGACTCTGGATCAAGTGTTTTATTATGTGCAGGAGACAGTTGCATGTGTGGCCTATGTATAGAGATACCTTTTACAATTCTGTTATAGAATTGGAAAAATAAACCATGATAGATCAGTGAAGGCACCATTTAATCAATAACGCAATGAATGTCCAGAAGTAGGACTAGATAGTGCGATTGGATATGGACAAAAATTGACTAGTGTAGACAGTTGCAGAGCATAACTTGATATCTTTCCTAAATAATGCAATTGTTTTGAATCTATAAAGAGAAATATTAAGCAACCAGAGACAAAAAAAACATTTTAAGAAGTTAAAAATCATATCAAGACAAACAGGTCTTCAGTTCTAGACGTGATGAGGTTGTTTGGTTGAGTTTTGTCTCTGCTGTGTGTCTCAGTGGTTTGAGGACAAGTTCCAGGAGGTGGAGAACGAGGAGCAGCAGCTGAGGAAGCTTCACACCGTGGTCGACTCCCTGGTCAATCACAGGAAGGGTGAGCTCCATCAGAATGTCATCACTTGTCTGTGTCTGTCCAGTTATTTATTTATTTTTTTTATCAGATTGTTTCAGCCGTGGAAACAGAGGAGTTCAGTTCAGCTGCCTCTAGACTTTTAGGGTGAAACAAGTGGACTGAATAGGTTTTTTTGTTTCACTCCTTCAACACCAGAGCTGTGTGGGAACACGGCAGTATTTGCCAAAAGTATGGCCATGTTGGGAAACTCTGAGGACAACACGGCCCTGTCCCGGGCCCTGTCCCAGCTGGCAGAGGTGGAGGACAAGATGGAGCAGCTGCATCAGGAGCAGGCAGGCAGTGACTTCTTCATCTTTGAGGAGCTGCTGGCCGACTACATCCGCCTGCTGGGGGCAATGAGGGTAAGCTCACAGCTGCAAGGTGGGAGATACAGTATACAGTAGTAAGGATTCTTTAGAGGAGAGGAGGTCTGGGAAAGTAAAGCTTGAGTAGTTTCTGATGTACCAGTTCACCTGATATCAGTTCCAGTCTGATTCCAATACCTGAATTTGATCATCTGCTGATATGACACATAAATGTGCATTCAGCCCTCATGATTTCTCTGTGAGACTTTCAGACAATCAGACAGGCACCATAAGTATGACTGCAGCATGTTGGCCTCTCTCTGTACGTCCATCTCTCTCACTGATCCTCTCTCTCACACAAACACACACACACATATGAACAGCAGTTAAACAAATTTACTGCAGAAAATTTAATCCAGAATCAGTGACATCAGTCTGATATCCGATGAGTGGATTACGTCAGTATCAGCAGCTGATACGTTTATTGGATCGAATCTGTTCCTGATACCACGACTAAAATAAAAGAAACAAAATATCTCTATCTAGTATTTTAATCCTCTGTTATCTTGTGAAGCTAAAGCACTTGCATTGATCTTTATGCATAGGACATTATTTCATTTCATTTTTAATTTTTGTTTTCAATTCAGTTTAGTTTCAGTTAGTGTCCAGAGTAGGTTTGCTCATTTTAGTTAGATTTTATTAGTTTCACTACTAGTTTTATTTATTTTTTTATTCTAATATGGGGGATATTTGTCAGTGGCAAGATTTAAGTTTCAGTTTTAGATAATAATAATAATAATTATTATTATTATTGTACAATTTTTGATTTTGAAAATTCTATCCACTCAAAAATGTGTTTTTCTTATGTTTCTGTCCCCTGAAGTGACCTTGACTACACTGACTTTTATCCGTGCAAAGTTTGTGACTAGAGAGGTGTTTTCACATTCCCGTACTGAAGGAGGTGTCTGTGTATATCCTTAAAATCTGAGATTCAAACGTACCCCGGGCAAACTAGATTTGGAGTGTAATAAATTTGAAAGCCAATCGCTTTCTTATATGCAAATGCAGCCAGAGAGATCAGAAACCTCCAGCACAGAGCGGACCAGTCAGTACAGAGAGGGAGAGTTACTGCCACGGCCAGTTACAAGCTAACACACACATAAAAGATGCTGACTACACTTAGCATTCTGATTCGTCTGCTACTCATGGATTTTAGGGAATTACGCCTTCCTCATCTGAGTCTGCGTCTGACTGAGGCTCAGACATGTATGACTGAATCTCTCCAATGTTTCGTCTAACACTAACGGTAACCATCTTGCCGTGTACTGCCCTGTCACTGGTCAACCTAGCACAAAGCAGCAGTGGTGGTGGTGGGCAGGCGCGGGGCCAGATTCAGAATTTATCACGGTGGGAAAAAGAGTGCATGCGCTTAAAACTTTTTATGTGGGAAAGCCATGTTAAACAAAATATTAATCATGCTTTAGATGAAACTCATCTATGTAATTATTTTCAACAATGCTGTATCTGCAGCTCTCTGAACCGTGCATTATGTCTAGGCAACATAAGAACCGCAGTAAAGCCACTCTTAAATAATCTTTAACAATCCTTTAACATTGTGCAAGGTCACAGTTTTACTGCAGCTGTGCTACCTGTACTCTGTTTGGCACATGGAATGATCAGGTGTTGTGTTACTGTTGCCATCTAATCCAAAATAAACGTCCACAGGGGTGTTTTGACCAGCGTATACGGGCGTGGCAGCGATGGCAGGAGGCTCAGAGCACACTCCAGAAGAAGAGAGAGGCAGAGGCCAAGCTGTTGTGGGCCAACAAGCCCGACAAACTGCAGCAGGCCAAAGAGGAGATCACTGAGGTAACGGACCGCGACACAGACCCTGATTTATGTTAAAATCCAGTCCTTTCACATAGTTTTAAATTTCAAATACAACAGGCTGATGATTCTTATAGTACGACCTGTAATTTACAGTGAACCAGGCAGTAGGAGAGCTCTGTGTAAGATTGTGTTGGTCATGTGGTTCTGAAGCGACTGTGAGACCTTTCATTAACACCCAGCTGACTTTCACTGATTGTAGCTCACTCTTCAAAAGAGGAGAATTTTTATTCTTCAGATGTCTAAGTGTTATTCATTATGACAAAATGATCGCCCTCTTGTCAAAGGAGATTTCTTTTTTATACTCTGTTATATTGTTTTGTTTAATATTTGTTTGTATTTTGCTGGTTCCAGCTTCTCAAATATGAAGAGCTGCTGCTTTTCTGTGCTTTGTGTAATCATATAAAATGCAGAAAAAGCTGAATTAAATATGTTTAGATCTGACAAACAAGCTGGCTGTTGTAGTATTTTGGCTAGTGCCATCAGTGTATTATTTTCAATAAAATTGTTTCCCATTTCTTTATAGAAGTTTTCAGATTAGACCCTGTGTTTTTAGTTAAGGACATCCTGTGTAACAGGTGTCTGCCGTCGTCCTTAAGAAGCAGCTGATGTGTATTTCATTATTAATTTCAAGAATATTAAATATCATGGTATATGTTATACATGTTGGAAAATATCAAATATGAATACTTTGTCTTTTTTTTTTTTTGTTTGTCTCCTTGTATCTGTCCTCAGTGGGAGGCGAAGGTTACTCAGTACGAGAGAGAATTCGACAGGGTTGGAATGACTGTACGCAAAGAGGTGCTCAGGTTTGAGGTATGTTTATTTATTTATAATAACTATCTGTAAAACTCAAAATTGTTCGTGTTTTATCGTCTTGCTTCAGATTTGAATCACAGTGTGGCTTTTTTCGACACTGAACAGAGAAAGACTGATGTATCCATTAGCACTTGTTGGATAGAGACAAACTGTGAAAAAAAAAAAACATGTTTCAGCCAGTGGCCTTCAGGGTCATCATAAAGTACATGACATTTTAAAGAACATTTGAAATAGTGGTGAAGGAATCTCCACGAATCAGCCAACTTAAAGTTAAAACCAGTACCTCGTCAGATAGGACAACAGAGGCAGGGTCCAGTGCGCAAGGTTATGATAAGAGCTTTTAATATGTCTTAATAAGGTGCAGCAGCTAACACCCCATTTATACCTGCTATTAAAATGTGATCTGTACGTGGATGTGGTATCCAGATATTATTATTGTTATTATTAGTAGTAGTATTACACCTACCTAAGATCCAGTACAGTCTGCCAAGACAATGCAAGATGTGGTCTGGCAGCTTTGATTACATTCCAATCACGTGGCATTAACACTTTTTTTCCTTTATGTGAATAATCCGAATACAGATCACATTTTAATACCAGGTGTAAATGGGGTGAATACTACAAAAATACAATAATTCTTTTAACTTAAAGCATGTCTTCATCAGAGTAACTCTGATGACGCTCTCAGGATTAATGACTCTCAGCGATCCGATGTCTGTATAATGTGTGGTTGTATGGGGTTACATTGTAGCGGCCTTGTGTCATTTGATTTAATGAAGGTAAACATGGTGGACGGCAGTGCGTAATGGCACTGTGCTTCGGTGCACCGGCTGCAGATTTATACCCGTCCTGCTGCCTTCAGATGGCATCAATCAGTCATAATTTACAGATAAATCCAGAGTGATTTACTGGCACTGCTTTGATCACATTATAACGTTATTTTTTATGCAATTTGAACACATCTACTTGCTGGGGAGTTTTAAATTTAACACGTTTATTTGCATTAGAAGCCTTATTCTGTTATTTCTGCACATTTTTTCCCCAGTATTCTATTTGCTCTTTCCCAAGAAATCATCAGCTTGGCAGCAGATTGACATTGTGCCAGAAACAAACGTGGTTCTGAGATTTCTATTCTGAGCACAAAGTCTAGATCCATTTTTCACCAAAATACCAACAACTCTCTTCGCTCTGTGCTCCGTGCACTCTGCACTGATCACCAAAATACCACACAGACTGGCAAAGAGAATTTCAAGCTCAGGAAAATACCAGACGCTGGTCGCTGCACTGCCTTGAAAATAGAGCCAGTAGTTTTTTTTGGTTTCATTTATCTAATGAAAATATATTTCCTCTCCTGTTTATGAACCAAATATGGTATCACCTATATCCATCAGACACATCCCTTACCTCCCAACCTGTTCATTCTTTAACTTTCTGTTATGTTCATCCTATTGACATATTCTTTTTAACGTGTTTTATGATGACCCTGATGAAGGCCACGACCTGAAATAGATCAATTTTACACTAAAGTTGTTCTTTATACTTCAAGTTTTGCAGCAGTTTTGACCTCTTCAGATTATTTCCTCTCTCTGTGCACTTCAGAAGTGGGTGACATTCTGCCAGAAATCCCTTACAGCTGCTTCTCTGTTGGCAAAGAGCTTGAGACATGACAACACTTTCCTTTCTTTGCAGAAAGAAAAAGCCAAGGACTTCAAGAGCCAGATAATCAAATATTTGGAGGCAATGCTGCAGTCTCAACAACGGGTAATCACTTAACTATTTCAAGTATCACATTCAACACGAACACTTACTTACCTCAGTATGTTTGACTTCATCCTTGGGTACCAAAGTGATCCTTTAACCATAAAATACATTAGTTACAATGGCATTTATTTTTAACAATTTAAGATTTTGAGCATTTTACACATTTTAACTCTTTTATTCTTCTCGTCCTGATTCTGTTCCAGCTCATAAAGTTCTGGGAGGCGTTCCTGCCTGAGGCAAAGGCGATAGCTTAATGAAGAGGGAGACTTTTTAAAGACCCCGACTGCCTTTTTTTGAACACTTTACCTCTTGACCAGGAACTGAGAGGACAATTTTGAAACACACACAAGAAACTTCCATCCATTTTTTTTTTCTTTTTGCCATTTTTAATCATAGTGTATTCTCTTATCTTGTACAGTTCTTTGATATAATAAGAAGCTGCCGCATTTCCACAACATTTCTTTGGCATAATTTCTTGTTTATGTTCTTGATTTAAAGATGGTATGAAGCAGGAATCCAGCAGAGATTAACCTGGCCGTAGTATTTGTAAAACCCGCTGTCTGCCAGAGGGGATATACAGTATATTTATGTTTCTTCTTGCTTAAATCAGTATATTAAAGTGTTAACACTGAGGTACTGCCCTCCTAGAGTAACATTGTCTATAGTTTACATTAGAAGATAGACGTATGTAAGTCATTCCAGTCTCTAACAGCCTATGTTGATGGATGCATGTCAGATAATGTTTTGATGCACTAAAATGCATTGTACAGTTGGAAAAGCTGTGTTTTTTTTAAAATGAAGAACCACTATTGATGACCGAGGTCGTTTATCAGGAGTATTAGCACATTGTTACAGTGAATCACACGATAAATATTATGTCATAGAAATCATATTAAAACTCAGATTTGACAAGTTACATGCTTGTCAGGAGTTGTTGCAAAACGATAACAGATATGTGAGGTTACAGTGAGTGCAAGTTGAGTTAATGCAATCACTGCTTTGTTGGTATTTTCTACGATGATGTATTTGCTAGAATCATTTTTTATTATATTAATCCATTTCTTCCACCATGACAGTTTTAAGTCCTTATATTTCTTGTGTCAGTTTGAGTCCCGGAGGAGGTCATTTGGAGGTGCTGCAGAGATTGTTTACTGCCCGTGTAAATGACATGTATGTACACATGTACAGTACTTGAATCGAATCATACAGCTACTGTCTGATATTATTAGTAACCATAACGTTTCTTTTTGATAAATTGGTTTTAACGATGACAGAAAGACACAGACATTCAACTGATATGGTCCTTATTTTCTTATTCAGCATTTGTAAGTGTAGTTTTACTGTCATGTCATATTTACGTAAGAATGTGCTTTATTTTTGTAACCACTTTGCATTAGCACACACATTTTCCTGGAAATGCTATACAGGTAGATGTATAAAATAAATATGATTGGTTAAGCTTTGGACTCTCGTTTCTGGCTTGTCTTTTTTTGTTAGTTTTCTTTGTTTCGTGTTCAGTGGGATTTCCCATTTCAGTTAATTTCATGGATGAATTATTAACAAGGGGCCTCTAGGCTCATAAATTAGGATAAGAATCATTTTTTGTCTTTTTCAGAAACAGAAACAAGATTAAAGTGCTGCTGATGCTTGAAAACTACCAAACTTTAATATTTTGTTCATGCTGTAGATACACTGTTTAAACTCTTTCCAGAACTTTATGACAACCGATCGACATATTGTTCTCAAACTGTTGGATATACAAAAATAAAGGGCTCATGACAGGGTATATTTTCTTAAAGCAGAGCTACTCTGGTATCAGACTCTGGATGCTGGTCAAGCTCACTCAATAGAAGAGACTTTTTAGGATTTATTTGGAAATTTCTTCATATTAAATTAACCCCGGAGCTCAAATTTTACGACAACTTAAGTCCAAAAAATGCTCAGAAATAAAATATAAACATGGACGTTTACAATTCTGTGACTATATCTGCTGGTGAAATGATCAAAAGCCCTCAGAACAGCTATTTAATGGACTTTGAGGTTAGATCGTGTGTTGTTATCGAGGTGAAGAATTAACTTTGAAGCTCAGTGTTTAATTTGATGTAGCTAAAGTCTTGGTAGAATATCAAAGGACTTATAGTGATCATGATTTCCTTTTTTTTTTTTACTGCATTCATGGACTTTCCAACAAGATGTGTAAATAACTGTTTAGTGCTGCAACTAATGATCATTTTCATTATCAGTTAATCTGACAATTGTTTTCTCAGTCAATCATTGGTCTTCAAAATTTAAGACAATAAAAAAAAGCCCAGTACCATTTCCTAAAGCTCACTGTCCCACAAATAGTCCGTTTTTTTGGTTGAAAAATAAGATAAGATTTTCTGTCAATCAACTAATCTATTTAGACTAATAGTTTCAGCAAACTGATGCTCCGATTTTGCAGAAATCCATTAATGGTTAATTAAATGGTTAAACTGCTACATTTGCAATCTGCAGTTCTATCATTTATTTGACTTTAGACTCACTGGGTCATCATCAGTCTTACCTTATTTTCAAACTGCATATCGTTCGCTGTCAGTGGTTAACTTAACCCTGGGATAATTTTTCACACATACATTGTTAACCCAGGGTTAACCTAAGACCAGGACAATACAATCCACACTGCACTTCTACTAGTTCTGTGTTAAATGTCTGTTGCAACACACAACTGTTTACATTCTAGAATGATGTGTAACTAAATTTGATCAGTGTTTTGCCCTGTTTTACATTAGCATCTTTATATTTGTGTTTAGTCAATTATCAGGGGAAGACGCTGCAAAATTGGGGCTAATCCTGCTCTGGAGTGGGGCCAGTGAGCCTGAGGCTAAAGTCAGATCAGCCCACTTTGGAAATGTGCCAGTGTGAAGGTACCGACGTGGTTTCTCGCCGGGTTTGGCTCCTGACACAATTTAGGCTGCTACCTCTACGGCTAATTGACAAGACTGAATGGTACCACTTTACCTGAAGTCCAGGACGTTATTTGTTACAAGAGCATTTGACGGTGTAATAAAACTTAATGACATCTTTATGGCGAGTCCAAAATGTACCACTTTACTTTAAGTCAAGTCTTGAAGTCTCATAACGGCCAGTGTCAAAACCAACCACATATGACAGTTTAACATCACGTTAAAACACAAAGCTTAACAGTTTCTGTAAGTCTGATAATGTCAAGTCGCCGTAACAAAGACATCTCAAACGTCAGCTCTATTAGAAATGACATAACTGAGCTAACGCTTAATGAGAACAGTCATTCCCAGACTCTTTCGTGTTCATGACAAGTGTCATGACATGGTCATGACAGTGTAATGACAGTCGAATGCACACACCTTTACTGAAAACTCTAATCCATTTCACATAAGTTCTTAGTCTGTTCATGGTATTTGTGTATGCTTGCATGCTTATTTCTAGTTTATTGCTTAGATCTGATTTTATTTGTTTGGCTGTATCTTTTAAATGTGGCCAATATCAGATTAATGGTCCTGAAATGACCTGCATGTGCATAAGTACAATAACAAAGACTTCACATGCAACATGCTGTTGTATGAAAGTAAACATGGAGGCAACTGAACTCAGCATAGATGGTTTTGCTTATAAGTTGATGTGCAATGGAAGCCAGTGAATTTGTGAGCAGATGATAACGAGGATGAGGATAAATTATTAATTATGTTTTTTTTACAGGAGAAATTGATGCTACTTCTGTACAGAGCTGTGTGTGGATGTGAAATTGGAGACTGGAGTGTGGGATTGTGACATGAACAGCTTCACAGAAAAAGATTTCATGCAAAATTTCAGGATGTCAAGGACTACTTTTATCTGTTTCTATCTCTAGTTTTGCGGCGAGATATTTCGGGTGAGCGAGTGGTATAAACTTCTCATGAATTTTGATATGGCTGTTGCAAAACATCCAACCTGTATCTGATTGAGGGCCACATATGAAAGTGGCTCAGATTCCATGTGATTTGTGCTGTTCACACTGCCATGAAAAAAAGAACTGATCTGATCTGATCAAGTAAAATCTGAATTGGGCCACTTTTGCTTGCAGTGTGAACGTAGCCTAAGAGCAAAAATCTTAGATGGGGGACCGTGGGACAAAATCTTATCAAATGGGGATCAATTGTCTAATTTGTGTCATCTTAGGGGTCCATGATGTGAAAAGGTTTGAGAACCTCTGCACTATATTTAGGTCAGGGCAATATATCAATATCATGATATGAGACTAGATATCATCTTAGACTTTGGATATTGTTATATCATGATAAGTGCTCCTGGTTTTAAAGGCTGCATTACAGTAAATTATGTAATTTTATATGATTGTTCTAGCTTTTCTATTATTTTCCTTTACCCGTTTAGTCATTATATCCATATTACTGATGATTATTTATTAAAAATCTCATTGTGTTGATATGTTGTAAAAGCACCTATAGTCATCCCCACAACATTGTCAAATCAATGGTATGTTATTTTAGAGAAAATATGTATATCAAGATATATATTCTATACCTCAGAGTAGACTAACAATATTGACATATTATTTATAAGCCATATTGCTTCCCTAATAGCCCGTGCTGCCTGTAGAATGCCACTTTGCAAGCCTCTGTTGTTGTTTTTAAAATTCTTGCAGCTATTTTGTATTGCATCTTTTCAAGCTTTTCTGTAAGTGTAAACAAACAAACAAACATAACCTTGAAGTCTGAGGTCTGACACACATCAGGTTTCTCAGAGTCATACTGATAATCCAGGTGTGGTTTGGGGTTTTTTAAATTGTTACACATATTAATATATCATATGTCTAATGGTGTAATAGTTAATTATCCTGTGTCTGACCTGGAAGTGTGTGTTGTGAAGCGGGCGGTGCCGTGTTTCTACATCCGGTGTGTTCGAACCTCTCACGAGCACCGAAGACAGACGAACAGCGAAGAATGGAGAGAGCTGCTAACGATGCTCCGCTGCTGCTGCTAGCGTGAAACATCACTAACAACAAGTCACACCGAAAACCTCACGCTCACCTCCAGCCGTTCGTCTGCATTTGGAGAGACAACCCACGCAAGCTGAGTCCTGACCGTGTGGATTTATCACAGCGAAGGTGAGTGTGTTGTGTTTGTGTGCGTTGAGCTTTTGGATGTAAGCTAATATTTTCGCTGCTAACGGAGCTAATTTCCTTGTTGCGCTCGGTCCAGCTGTCACCTAGCCATCAGTAGGTGTTAGCTAGCTGAGGCGTTAGTACCAACCAATCAGTCTGTCTGCTTTATTTGTTGTCCATTAACTAACCCAATGTTATTATTGACAAGAAAATATTTGTATCGCCATTTTTCGCTGAACATATTTTAAACCAGGGCAGCCACTGTGGCTAAATAATGTTTGCTAACGTTAGCTTTGTGGCTGGTAAGTCAGGTTTTATGTTCTAAGCTAACTCGGCTAACGGTTAGTTCGCTTACTAATCGATGTGACCATCACTAATGTTGGACTGCCAAGCAAGGCTTTGTCCATGAAACGTTGGCGTACTACTGCCAGCTCGCTTCCTTGTTTTGATTCACCCGGAGGCCTGCTTACAAAGGATCGATCATCTTTATATTAGCAGCTGCCTCCACCAAACACTTCCTCACATATAAAGTATCACCACAGCTGCTAAGAGCAATATAAAGGAGGCAGAGACAAAATGTCCCAGAATATGAAATTTGCGATTTTAACTAAGGCCCATCCTCAGCCTGGTCACTGTGGGCAGAGTTGTATTGAAGCATTTATAGCTAACTAACTGTTGCAAGTTTGATTCTGCCAGGTGCAGATGTTTGGAGTAAATATCAAGTTGGGAGCAAATTTCCTCTGCTTATGATCAAGTACAGATACAGTATGGCTCAATGTGTATTTCGGTTGCTCAGCTGCACTTGTTACTGATCAATAGAGTATGTGCTTGTATTCAGTCACCCTCCATCTCTAGTAAAGTAATTGATTACCCTGTTTTCCACTAAATCACACAGTTGCATGCTTTTATAGAGCAGTGCAAACCAGTTCTGAAGTTGACATTTCATTGAAGTTTATGTTATTGGCTGGACATTTGCCCAAAACTAGGGCTGTGTGGCTTCTTGATAGATTACTGCTGGCATCCTTTCAAAGAGTTCCACTGAAGGAAAGGCCAGTATAAAATAGTTTCTGTGCTGCATTGATTCAAAAGGTCATGTAATGATGGACACTTTATTTAATGCAAAACCTGGACCAGGTCTGGGCTGTATGGACAGAATCAAATATCACAATACTTTTGACCAAATACCTCTATTGATATTGGGGCAATATTTTAGGGAAAACTTTTGGTACTTCAACTAAATATAAACACAATGAGATTTTGGATAAATGATCATAAATAATGTACTAATAGCTAAGTTGGCAAATAAGAGTAATAGATATATTAGATCAGTCAGGTAAGTTAACAAAAATGACATCACTTTACTGTAATGCAGCCTTAACAACAAAAGACAACTCTTATGTCGTATCACAATATGACTCACTCACTGTTTACTGGCCTCAATTTAGAAAATCCCACCTTGAAGTAAAAAGTTGTGTAAATACGTTTGCATTTCATTCATATTTTCATATTAACACATTTTAATCATTGCAGATTTTCACATAATTATTTACTTGACAAAGCTGTGGTCAATGGCTTTTCCTCTCCTGTGTGTAGTTAATTACAGCATAATGTAGATTACCAATGCAGAATACCCAAAGGTAAAAAGGCAGCACTCACAAACATCTTCAGGACAAAGCTGACTAATCTCAGTTTCATCAGTTTACTCTGGCCATGTCAACAAACATACTGAGGTTTCGGCCTAGTGGCCTGGCAAGAATTAACTGGCAAAATTGACATTAGTCAAAAAGAGCCTTCAATTTCAATAATCAAAATCAAAGGCAGAATTGGCGATTCTCCCAGGATTTTTTTCCCTCCACCCCTGCCTTAGCGCTGTCTGGCACATGTTGGAAGAAAAAACTAAACTTCAAAGATGACACAGCGTAGCTTACCAGTCGTTATAGCCTATGTTATACTTGATACCATATAGACCCCCCCCCCCCCCTTTTTTTTTTTTTTTCTCGTGACCTTCAAATCAAAAGTCAAACTGAATTGTGGATTTGGAGAATCATGACACCCCTTCTATTCAATACTGGAAATACACGATTTTGGTTTCAGCACCACAGTAAAATACTGGGAAAGCCCATCCTTTCAAAGATCTAACTAATAATGTAGACTACCTCAGTAAAGGTCAAGTATGTTATAAGTAGTCTTTATAAAATGGAAAATATATTTCTGCTGCTCAGGTGATATTTGAAAGAATTTTTATCAAACCCTCAGGTGGAAAAATGAGAGCATTGTCATGGACGTGGGTGCACACAACAGCCATGTCTGCATGCATTTGTTGTTTTCTGTGAATTGATGAAGAAAGCAAACTATGGATAATCTAAATTCCCTCCAGTTATATGTGGCTCATACGAGCTGGCTTTAAGGAGAGAGGCAGCTGTTGGCTGGCACTGCCACAGTAGGAGTCTGCACTATTGGCAGGCCCCCCTCTTAGGCTGATCTTTTCCACTGAAGGTTAATCACTGCACTCAGAGCCTTTATGTTTCTGTTAAAATGAAAAGATGTCAACCGATTAGTCATTTTAAATAGATGCTAATCATCTAGAAGCATTTCAGTTTCTTTAGATATTTTGACAGGGAAATTTGTGGACTGTAATCAAGGTTTTTGGAGCCTTAAATAACATTTTCATTGCCACCTTAGAGTGTTACTAAAGGAAATAAACCAGTGAATTGGGCTGGATTTTAAAACCGGCTATTAACCAATTACATCAACTTTATGAAATTTTTAGTTTTGACTGCCAGCATCATCAAACAAACCTTCTGCCACTTTTTTGTGAGTCAGTGCCTGTGATTAGACCGTAAACAGTTGTTTGTATGTTTTGATATTTTCTGCACATTTCAGCAGGATATTATAACAGTATTGTGAAAATAATACTGTCATAATACCTTGTTTATATATTTGTACAAGCCCCACATCCCTGCTTCATCATTTCCAGTGAGACTAGGACAATGAAATGAAATAGTCCAATACTTTTTTTTTTTTCAGCTGAAAGAATATCGGTGATGACACAGATGTGAGATCAGCAGAAGTTACTGTCTGTCGTCTCAGTTTTGAGAGCATCTTCAGTAATATGACACATTTCTCGTTCTCACAGAATGAGCTTCAAAAGTGGAACGCAATGGGCTATCATCATGCTAAAGAAAGGCAGCTTTGCTTGAAAAGAATGACGTGTGAGTGTTCAAATTATGCAATGGTGTTATTCTATGGAGTTTTTGTTATGCCCACTTGTACGCAGTGAGGTTAGCTCATCAATTACATTGTGACTGCAAATCTTTTTTAGGAAGCAAAATGAGTGTAAATCTACTGTATAAATTATAAGCATGTAAAACATTTATGTATTTCTTGCATTTAATGTTTAATAGCTTAATTAATCAATGCACTTAAGGGTGTTAATATTACTGAAGCACTCATACAGGCCAAAGTCAGAGTCAAATTAAATGCCATTATGCAAATCAGCCCTATATGAAGCATCAGGCTGTTCCGTCATAAATCTACACCACCATCAAACACATTTACAACTTTATCTACTCTAGTCCAGCATTAAACCAGCTTAAGTATCTACTTTGAAACTCTACTATGACATTCAAAACACAGAGCTTGGACACTGTAATATCACCTGAATACTACATTATTTCTCCAGCATGCTTGTCATCAGCCCAAATGTTACACTTTCTCTCAACTGGAGAAGTAGGGATGGGAATAGGGATGAAACGATAATTGATTTCACCATAAACCAGAATAAAATTGCTGACAATTAGTATTATTATTTCAATTACTATTTCAAATTTTAATAATAAAATGAGCTTGATTGCTGTGCTTTGAAAAGCTCTTGGTAAACACCGTCCAGGATCAACCAAAGTTAGCAAAAGTCTCTCAGATGCAGCATGCAGTGTAGGTTTGCTTCTAGTGATGAAATGATAATTGTTTTCACAAAAACCACGACAGTGTTCCCAATGATTAGTATTACCGTTTTAAATTTTAGTTATCCTGATAACCCTGTTTGATTTCCTGAATACCGTCCAGCATCAACCAATGTCAGCAAAAGTCTTGCAGATGCAGCCACGGCAGCAATATAGTTTTGTTTTGCATGAGTGAAAACCTTGATAAGGCAAAGGACATGATGCCATTTCACATCAGCAGCACATTTCAACCATAATAATGATAATACTGATAACCGCGATAGTATAATCGAGATGTAAATTTTCCGTACCATTTGATCTCTAGATGGGAATCAAGAATCACTTCTCATTTAAGATCTGATTCCTGGTTGCCATGCAGCTCTGTGTCTGACAATATCATTTCCTTTTATTAAAGCCTCCACTGTGCTTACACCACAGCACTTTCATGTGAGACCTTAACCATGCTAGAAACTAAAGGGTTCCTTGAATTTATGAACACATTTGACCAAACCGGAGAGAGAAAAATACTATATTTGCCGAACAAATTTTAAGCAAGCCTGGCAAAAACTACAACGCACAACATTTTCAATTGCTATCAAAAAAGAATTGTTAGAACAGATCACGAAAGAAAAAGGCCAATAAACTAAGTCCATAATGGGATTCGACTTTAGAAAATCCTTTCATGTCTTCTCCTTCTGAAAAAACTGTATTACTTTTATAAGATGCCAAAAGGTGTGTGTAACCTGAAAGTCATTTATCAGCAGACATGGCAACCTCCACTGGGATAAAGACTGGGGATTCCCCATGTTGTATCAAAACTGAAGGAGGCATTTAATAGACCACAAAACATTTTCTATTCTATAGCCCATTGTAACAGTCTCAGCGGACTGCTTGAATTTATTTTTCACTTTATTAATTAGGTCTGAACGTCTGTGCCATATAATAATTTGCAAGTTTATGTGATTGCTCCATAATATTTATTTTGTTAATCCCTTAAATATATGTGAGGGGAACAAAACTCACGCTTCTAAAATAATGCAGTCATTCAAAACACAGCTGCTTAGTATGTCCTGAAACAATAATGTAGAGTAGGTCAACACCTCTACCACAGTTTCAGCTGAAATGTTTACAAAGGCAGTAGTTATTATATTGAATTGCATTACATTTTGCAGCTGTAGATGTTACTCTGTCCTTGGTTTAGTTTAGGCTTTTTTCAATAGTTTAACATACTGTATGTTTAAATTAATGAGCACATAACACAAGAGGAAACAATCCACAAGTGAATGATACCTAGCGGCTCATTACAGCATGAAGTGTGTGATGCACCCTTTGTAATTAAAGGCTGCAGATGTTTTGCAAGCCTTCATGAAGTGTAGTTTTGCTTCCGTATATAGTATGAATTAAGTTCTTGTCCCACTTTATTTTTCCATCCTAATCCTCAGGTCGGGCATGTCTGAACATGTTTGAAATACACTGTGGCTGTGTGGTAATGTGGTAGTCTTACTAGTATAACAAATGACAAATGCATACAACAGGCAAAGAAACTGCACATTCAGTTTATGCCTAGAAAAGACAAATACATTTTGTCCTTTTAGATTACACCATGTACCGTCAGTCAGCATTCTCTGTCACACATGGCAGCACCTGTAATAGAAGGGTTATTGTGCAGTTCAGCATCAGTAAATAGCTCTCTGAATGTAATATTAAAACGTCACAACAAGTAAAGCTTGCAAACAAGCTAGACTGAAGAACTTAAAATTGACCTGGTTTCAACCTTGTGTTTTGCATCATCATCATTAACAATACACTCCTGTCTCAAAACAAAACAAAAGAGGATTTCAATATAAAGTAGATTTTAATGTTGTTATTGTGGAAATGATTTTTTAGAAACATTTGATCAGCTTTATTTGACACTTGTGAAAATTTGCAGATAATTACAGTGAAAAAGCACATGAGCAGAAATAACAAATCAGGGTAATTTATTGTTATACAACACAGGGTTGCACAATGAAATGGAAATTGTAGTCCTGTCATGTTGCAAACACAGAATATATGCAGATAATTCAATTTAGAATAGAAAAGGATAAAATCAAAGATGAGTTAGAATAAAACAATATATACAGTGATTTATGTACATATACACGTATACACCCAGGAAGTAATTCTGTCGTGCATTTTTAAAATTTTGCGCCTGGGGGGATGTATACAGGAGGAACAAAATATGGATGATAGGATGCACTGCGTTGGAAATCACATACCATTTACTACATACCCAAAATGTGTATTATTTTTCAACCTTCTTTTGTGTAAATAAACTGTAGCATGTGTCTTTTCTGACGCATTGCTCAGGATGTATCACGTAACTTCCTGAGTGCCTCCCTGCCAAGTTTGAGATGCGTAACCGGGGTAACCTGCGCCAACAAGGAACTAATTTAAAAAATATGTAACACCTGCCAAAGTGAAACCTTACTTACATATATTAGTGCAAAATTGATATATTGATACTAAATATTTCTCTTTCTTTTTTTTCCCTCGGTATTGATACTCCGGTATCAGCTGCACTTTCTTGCTTGCTCTTCTCTCCGACAGTGATTTGCACACACCAAGAACAGTGCCTACATAGTCCCATCTCCACTCACTTAAGTGTCCCATCCAAATAAACAAATAAATACAAATACAAATACTTAATACTCACAGTGCTGTCTTCTTTTCATCACTCGTCTCAATTGCTCTTTTTGAATATCTGTTGTTATTTCATAGCCTTGATATCTTTATTATAATCTAAAAATCTAAAATTTTATGCCCTCAACCTTGGCATTAAAAATGGTTTCAGATATCAGATATATATAAATTGAAGCCTTTTTGATGTTACACCAGAGCTGCTGTGATAACTGTCTACCTTTTTCTGTTAGGTTGTTGTAGTAGCTGTCACTACTGCATTGCATTGTGGGATATTTATTACGGTTCAGTGCTTGCATACTTCACATACTATTAGTTTCATACTAAGGTTTTGGACATACTAAAAAAATCTTGCATGCTGTTTTAGCTTACTAAATGACTTGTTAATATTGAATGTCACATGTAGCCATGGTTGACATCTTCACTTAATGTAAAACGTGATGGTCAAACAGCATAAATAAAGATAGACAGCAGCCATATTGATATGATATAGTAGCATAAACACAGGTGTTACCAATTATACTATTAAGGTCTTGTTCCATTTAGCTGAACTTTTCCAGTGATCCACCAGGCACAATAGCAGCACCCTGACTCTGACATGAATGGAACGTAACCTTAAATAGTATCACTGGTAACACCTGTGTGTCTCTACAATTTCATGTCATAATGGCTGCCATGAAAAGGTCTATGTGCCACTCACCCTTTAACAAATGCCCATACTTTAAATATAGTCGTCCCAATCTTATTGAATTTTCAGCGTAACCAAGATTTTGTAGTAACAACTTGAATAAATTGACAGTTCAAAGCTCTGTGTAGCAGTATTACAGGGTCGGGTATAATTCTGTAGCTTAGCAGTGGTGTGTGCACTGCACAACTGCACGTGCAGTCTGGGCTCTTAAATGAACAGCAGCTACCAGGAAATCAGTGATTGTCTGGTGAGAATGGACTGATCACAGGTTGAGTGTGTGTTTATTATCCTGCGTCCACCGTCCCCAATCAGAAGAAACACCTAGCTGAGCTAATCTAAACACCGGCGCACACTGGATCAGAGTGGCCTACAAATGATCTTTTGCACAATGGAAACTGTTACAGCTCACCATTGGTCTTTGCCGCAAACTGTTTTATAGCCATGTTGTTCTGTTCCTGGTTTTATGTAATAGCAACAGTGCACAGTTGCCCTTGAGAGCAAACTAGCTGTCTTTGATGCTGAGATCTGTGCAGGCAATACTGAGCATGAGTCATCCGGAAGCCCACACACAAATACTTTACAGCAGCAGCCTTTCTATGCTCAGGAATTACAGCACTGTCATGAAAACATTAGTAGCTGTTGTTTTTTATTGAAAGCATAAAAAAGTTGTTTTTCAATGGGGAAAATAGTAGTTTTTAAAATATGTATTTTTGGGGTGAATATTGTGTCATTTACAGTCAACATTTTGTCTGTAGCGTTAGTAGACGTACCTGCTGAAGATAGTAAAGAAATGGGTAGTCCCCAAAGAGGCCTGCATTTGATAAACATCATATGTCTTAATGTCTGAATCATGCACCAACCTGCCTTTATGGTTTAAAATCAAATATGCAGATATGTCAGCTGGTGTAGGCTCCAACCATCCCACAACCCCGCTAATGATAAGCAGTTATACTGTAGATGATGGAAGGGATCAAAGAGGGTCGTTGTAACCAAGTATTATTTTGCTGAGCACCTGACGAAAGCAGACCTGTGTCCATCCAGTTAAGCTACTGTGTCCTTGCGAGCAAACGTAGTGTTTTATATAATTGTTTACATAATATTCCCCGCTGACATTGTCTGCCGGGCTATAGCTGTGGGTGGTGGAGAGTCTTAGATGCCTTCACGATCACAAACTATGACTTAAGGTTTGTGTTGATGCTCAGGCTGGTAGCTGTGTTTTCTGTGACCACTGTGACTTGATGACTATCTCTTGAGCCCTGCAGCTCTGTTACAGTAAACCTGCCCTGTCCTCGTGTAGTATCATCTGCTTGTAAACAGTAATTTAAAGCATTTATGACTCATAAGCCTCAAAAATGAGTATAACTTGATATCATATGGTGAAGGTCCTGAATATTTATTTTGACATTGGAAACCTTTTGTAAGAGTTCAGTTCTTAAATTTAAATGTCTAGCCAAAGGGCAATGTAGTCACCCCACCATGCCTCACTGTCTGTGCAGCGCATGATGTGCCCCCCAACTGAACTCTGCTGTGATGTGCAGCTCTGTTTTATCAGACTTTGCTGCACCTTTTTAGTGAATCCTACATGAGAAAATCTCTGCTTTACTCCTGTCATTTTTCTCAACAGAAGCGCTTGGTCATTATTGAATATTTTCAGCTCAATACAATTCCAATTTCTGGGCTATTTTACTTTATTGTATTGCGTTTATTCACTTCTTGAGGCAGGGAGGCCTGTTTTTTTTATTTAAAGTGGCTGGAATCTCCTCAATGTGGAACCTATTTAAATTGACATTTGTAGTGCCTGCAGTGCCAGTGTTTTCATGAGACTATAGTAATATGTTTTCATTATCAATCCAACTATGGCAATATCCGATCCTTTCAAGTGTAATTTAAATATTATTTTGAATGTCATACTTTAGTGGCTATTGTTTTTTATTCTTGTAAGAGCTATGGAGATATTTGTACTTGTTCAGCTTTTTGTTAAAGAAGAAGCTCACTGAAAGAGATCAGCTAACATCTTAAAGTTTTTGTGGGATTTTATCAGATTAACATGGGAACAACACCACATGCTCCTTGTGCTGCTGTTGATGGAAAGTTAATGTCTTTTCTCTTTGTCATATGTTTTATTGTTTGTCACAGGTCATCCACCTTCTCCTTCCTATGACAAATGTTGAGCGCAGAGATCAGGCTGTTCAACAACTGTTAGAGGTGACCGGGTGAGGACGGGGAGGAGTGCCGGTTAGCTGTACCAGGTTTTGTCTCATGAGAGTGACTGTGCCATCCAGGCGCTGCCAGTGACCAGGGCTGTGGCTGTGGTGGGCCCGGCCCAGGAGGCCTTTCTGTACATCACTTGTGGCTCCTGCTGACCTGTGCTGCTCACACCATGGATCAACAGAGAGATAAATATGGCGATCGGCCCACGAGGGCCGCTAAAGTTTCCCAGGGAAGCCGCAGTGGACACTCGTCCCGACCATCTGGTTCCTCCAGCTCCTCTGGGGTTCTCATGGTGGGGCCTAATTTTCGTGTGGGGAAGAAGATCGGCTGTGGAAACTTTGGTGAATTGAAACTTGGTAAGTTGAGTTTAAATCTTGTGTTTAATGAAAGTGAAGTGAATTCTGAAGCATTTAAGAGCTTAGTAAGTTCTGTGTGTAACTACACGTCAGTCTCTTAATAGTCCTGCAATAAATTGTACCTTCATGACGATTATAGTGTTCAGTTTTAATTTAAATTATATTTGAGAAATGTTGATTTAACTTTGTGGTCATTTAATTTGAATTATATTTGAGAAATGTTGCTTTAACTTTGTGGTCATTGTGAAGGTTATACTTTGTGGTACTGTTGAATTTTGTTACATTCTACAGAGAAATGTTTTTAACATTTTGTCTATTTAATGTATACAAATCAGGGTAGACTCAATATTGGAAACATCTCTGTAGCACAATACAGAATAAGTTACCACCTCCAAAATGGCTATAAATTAAACCAAAACCCCTCAAAACAATTACATTAAAAATGAGCATTCTAACTTTAATGAATTAAAATTAAAGATTATACATTTTTTTTGCAGGGCTATTTTGCAGGATATTTTCAAGATATTTTGCAGGGCAAAATCACTGGATAGGGTTTGTCATCAGTCCATCAGTCGTATGCTTTCTTCTGTAACTCCATGTTGATGTGTCAAAGCCCAGTAAACAAAAACAAACGGGTTTGTGGCTGCAGATATAAAAATTAGTGGCTAAAATTAAATGCTGCGACCAATTACAAGTGTTCAGTGCTGCAAGCCCCTCCCCCAAAGTTCAGGTGTTGTTGGAAAGTTCTTTCCCCTAAGCAGGGATTTTTTTGGGGGGGATAAGATAATGTCCTCAGACCTTAATTTAGACCCCAGTCCCTGAGGTGGAAACATACAGAGTTCCTCCAAAGGTCTCTAGCCCCCAGGGAATGTTGCTGTGGTAGAAACACAACTTAAATCTAAATTATCTTTGTTCATGTGTATCTGGCAGCTAAGTGTTTATTGGCGGTAGTAGACCTGGAAAAAAGGAATATGATTAGATCATTTGCTGTCATATATTTTATGTATGGCCCTTGTAAAACCTGAACCTGAGGATCCTGTTGTAAAGCTTTTAAGGGGTGTACTTTATTTTAAAAAGCCATCTAATTAATCCTTTTTTTTCTGTCTTATTTCAGGTAAAAATCTGTACACCAACGAGTATGTAGCTATTAAACTGGTAAGTGCACACTTTCTTTTTGTGCTTCATTCCTAACCTCTGCAGGTAGAAGAATCATTTGCAAAATAATGCGTAAATTACAGTATATCCAATGTATAAAGTGGAGCAGACATTTTAAATAAGGGTCAGTTATATTGGCATAGAATATTCATAAATCACTATGGGCTATACAAAAGGGTGGGTTGTTTGAATGAAGTAGTCAGTAATGAGAAAGTGAAATAGTTCATTGGTATGTAAAATATAGGAAAGGATTATAATGAAGCACTTGGTGCTTGATAGAAGAGATGCATCTAAATGTTACTAAAATTATTTAAAGCCAGTTGTGTTCAGACAGAAGAAACTGTCGTATCTGGCAAATCCATAATGATTGAATGTAAGGTTTCTGAACGTTATTAATCATAACTTAGACACAAACTGCATGTTTTTCATAGCCATTTGCTGTTGATTTCCAGAAATATGACTCTAGAGTTGTGCTGAGGTGGCACAGTGCAGAGTTTGTTGTAGTCGACTGATCTGGTCTTTGAGAGAAACGCGAATGAGGTGTAGATGCTCAGCTAGGTGTGTCTTTCCAGTGGCTGCTGGACTGGAAATCATGACTCCTGACTCATGCTTGTATTATTGCTCACTAGAGAGTAGTAAATATGGTTGCTACAGTATCAAAGTATTAAGGTTACCAAGCCAAATAGTTTTCAGCTGCTAACACTACTGTATGTGTGCTGACACTAATGTAGTACATTTGAGAAATGTTACACTAAAATGCGTGCAGTTTCGAAACATGAGTGAACTGGAAAGACATTTTTGATTAGGGGCACTGTTGGGCCCTCTTTAGTTCATACTCGGGTCAGTTTCCAAAACATTTCAGCAGGTAATGACTTATTCTCCAGGTGATGTTATATTATTCCTTTAAATAAATTATTGTTTAGCATTTTTTATGGGATTTGACATTTTTTCCACCCTAAATGGGATGTTTTGGTGGAGCGTACCTTTTAGGAAGACCTAACTTTTTAGGATGACACAGTTAAGGGAAGACCTGGCCGTCTCCTCTTAACAGTTTCTGGAGGACAAAGATAAGGAACATGTTTTTAATCCCAGGTGACAGGACATCATTTGTATGTTTGAGCCTCTGGTAAAAGAAAGAGCTGAAAAACTGAAACCCAAATACACACACTGCCAGTTTCGTTTGGTAGACCTACTAGTGTTACATGATGGAAGGTTTTCCTGGTTCATCAAAAATTTTGTTGGATGGCATGTTTGCATATGCCCTTAAGTGCAAGATGAGTCATCAAGATATTACTGTCACACAGAAAAGAGGTTTCATCTCTTAAGAAAAATCCAATCATTGTTTTCTTTACTAATTTAACAAATGAGTGAAAAACAGTTTTAAGAGTTTTCTTTCTTTTCACTATTATTCACAGTTTGTAAGGTTATTGTCAATAATGGAGTACTGGTTTGAATGTGTCCACTGTGCAGGAACCAGTAAAATCGAGGGCGCCACAGTTGCATTTAGAGTACCGGTTCTACAAAACACTTGGGACCACAGGTAAGGTCACAGATTTGTTTATCACTCCTCGTGGTGTTTTTGGTGTCACTGCATGACAATGATTTGACTGTTTTGGAAGATCAGCCCAGAAGATTGCATCATTTCCACAACAAGTGATTACTGCACTCAGGTTACGTATTGATTTTAAGCTGGGTCAGCACCTTATTTTAATCTCCAGAACTGTGTGTACATGAGTGAGTGAGTGGCCACGTGCATAGGCGGAGAGTTGAATGGTGACCTTGCTTGACAGTAGACTTACCAGCAGTGCAATTCAATATGGAAGTGTTGACACAAAGCTTCTAATACACCCACAGAACAGATGCAGCAGCTGATCTATATTTCTCATCCACTGAAAAGATTTCCTTGTGGTTATTTAAGCAGAATATGCAGAAGGTGTTGCAAACTTGAGGATGTGTTTTCTGTGCAGTGCTGTTTGTCTCCAGTGTTGTTAGTAGTATTTTGTCTGCAGAAGCCTTTACACACATGTCCAGTTGCGATTGAGCCAATAATAACTTGAATATCTTCTGTATTATTCAGTGTGTCACACTGGCTCAGTGTGAGTCTCCCCTGGTCTGGTCTGGATGCGTTGGGACATGTTTCTGTGAACATAATGAATAACTAAGTGGCTCTTCAAATATAGTCAGTTAAAGGTCCAGTGTCTAAGATTTGAGGGGATTTATTGGCAGAATATGGCAGAAATGGAATATAATATGCATAAGTTTGTTTTCATTGGTGTATAATCATCTGAAAATAAGAATCGTTGTTTGTTTGTTACCTTAGAATAAGCAGTTTATATCTACAGAGGGCATGGGTCCTCTTACACAGAGGTCGCCATGTTGCACCGCCATGTTTCTCAGAACAGACCAAACAAACACTGACTCTAGATATGACCTTTCAAGTTTTGAGTGGGTTTTGCAGCTACACGCTTGGAAGGGAAGAGTGAGACAAAGTGTTCTGTTCCTGTAATTTCTTTCTATTTTTAAACTTGATAATTTTTTTGGTCACTTGATGGCAGTGGAAATGTGAACACAACACTGACATATTATCACCTAATTAAGTTGATATAAAGAACTCTGTAGCAAACTTGTTGCTCGTTAACACATCCAGAAGTTACAGAGCATCATTATCTTTCATTTGGAGACAAGTTTCTGGACACCTGGTAAATATGCAACCAATATTCACCCTCCTTTTTGTCCGTTCTTTTGGACTCCATCAACTCCCGAGGGATTTCTCTGGCATTAACTCTATTCTATTTCTGAGCAAATAACTTGAGCGCTGGAAAACCAAACCAGCGAGTTGAAAGATGCTATAAAGCTCCATATGGCTTGGGGGAGCTACAGAGTTGGGTGATAATTCTCTGTAGGTTCATCACTAATCACTACGAGCGATCCTTTTCACATTACACAGAATCATTTGACCAGTCTTATTTTAAAAATATTGATCATAGGTCAGACCTCACAGGTGCATGTACCTAATGTGACTAAGATATATATATACACACACACACACACACACACACACACAGTATGACACAGGCTAAGGAATTAGCTTTAGTTGATTAGCTATCAGTTTTCCTTATTAAACATTGGGGAATGCTGCATCAAAGATAGTATCACTGCATGAGGCGAGATCATGTGGTCAAAGGTGAGCACTAATCCACATCACCAGATGGTCTTTAATTATTTTATATATTTAATATGCATGCTATAAAATGTTGCAGATATCAGACAATCAATAACTTCATGGTCACTTCAGCCAATATCACTCCTGATAATTTTAGTGCGTTACTAGTGTGTCTTCATTTACTACTTATTTATTATTTCTGGTGTTGACTTCCAAGTATCTGCAGTCAGTAAAGCCCAAATGACTTCAACCCACATGCTGAAAATGTTGTTTTTCCTGCTACCTGACCTGTGTCAACATATTCTGTAGTCCATTTAAAGGTTGTTTTTTCGTCCTTATTTTTATTTTCCCTTTGTTGACACATAATATCCAGTGGCAACCACTTCTCCCCTACACTGTCTGGTGCCCTGTGTTGAATAGTGATGTCAACACTAATGGCTCAAACACTGACATAACTGTGTTTGCCTTTTTCCAGATCCTCATATTTTTTTTCCGCGAGTGATGCCCTTTAAACTTTATTATTCTCTGTTCAGAAGGAAAGACAATGCAATAATAGTTGCTTCTCGTCTTCTCTTCCCTTAACTCTGCTCCCTCGAGAATTTCTCAGTTTGTCATAAAAGATTAGTCAAGGTCTGCTGACACATCCCTGTTACAACAACCACTGACAGGAATCTTGAGAGGATTAAATGACTACAAGAGAGAAATAAATTAAGGGCAAACTTTTTTAGTCTTGGTACTAGAGGAAATGGGTGGGAACGCCAGAAACAATGGAACAATAGAAAAATCTTTTTTAGTAGTTGTTCGTTGCTCTTCTGGTAAAATGGTTAAAATAATAATGTATATATTGACCTGATAGTCACATGAATACACCTAAACTGGAGCTTGTGATTAATTAGAGATAAGGTTGATCGTGATGCTTGGGAATTTATTAATAAAGTTTTTTTTTAAAGTCACAGTTAAGTCACAGTGATAGAGTTAAGGTGAGGCATGGAAAATAAATGCCATGTTTTTGAGATGTCTGGTCCTTGGTGTGCTTTTTGGAGCTCTACATGCGTATATGATAACCAGACTGGGAATATAATGGCTATTGTTTTGCAAAGGCAAGGGCTGGAAAAGGCCAACTGTGCGGAAACTCATTAAATATTTAGAGAGTGGGTCTGCCTCTCTTAGTACTAACCTGCCTCTGTCCTCTCCTCCAGATGGGATAACGTGACCTCATTTCTTCTTGGCTGTGTGCTGTGCCACATTCCTCTCAGCCAATGTGGTTGTCACGGTGTCTGTGCGACAGGGTCTTTATGAATTAATGTGGTCTGACTCAGATGCTCAATCAGGTGTTGTATCTGGTGCATAACCAACTGTCACTGGGTATTAATGAGGATGATTCAATCAGGAATCAAGCATCTCCTTCCAGATATTATGTGAGAGTATTCGTCAGTGCATTTAATAACCCTTTGACTGCTGCGTCGGTTTTACACGACAGCAGACTGTGGGGTATTATTGTGCCGAGGACAAGACGGTTTTGTAGATCAAGAGGGTTTGTTCAAGGGTGGGTGGACACTATTGAGCTGTTGAAGGTATTGGCAGCCAGAGCTCATCATGAAACACTACACCAGCTCTGTGACCATTGCAATCCCAAGGAGTAAACATTTCCCACAGTGACACAGCTTACTAGATTTTACAAACATGTAAAGGAAAGGCCGGAGGTCTCATCCGGGATATCTGTTCCCACTAATGCGAAAACATGCATCATTAAGAATAGAGCTTGTGTCAGTGCACTGTTTTGCTTTGGGTGAAAAAATCTGGCATGTTGAGAAACTAGAGAGCAGGGTTTTGAAATTTTACAACACTATTGGTCTTATTATTTGCGTCATATCATTAAGGGAGAGATTTCAAAGATATTGCACGTATAAAAGCTGCTCATACTTGATAATAATTTTTAGTCACAGGATTGACAAAACATTTCAGGTGCTACATAACGACTTCTTTGTTGTCAGTTTGGCTGCAATCATCAGTCATCGTGACTACACAGTCTATCATGTACATTTCCTTGTGAAACATGATCAGGTACAACAGTCAGTCAGTTTACAACATGAAATGTTTATGCATCACATAAAGCTGAGGTCATGCTGCTAATTGTCTGAAGCTTGCAAATTCACTTTGGCTACGTGGTACAGACAAATCATTGTATTTCAGTATTTCATGGCCACTGAAGAAATTAATGCAAGTTTTTGATGTTTAAAAATCCCATTGAACATGCTTGAACACTTAAAAACAAAGACGAAACAGAATTTTAATGCAACTGTCTTCCTGCGTAGAATGATAAGAGTGTGGAATTTTCTCCTTTAAACCACTGTAAATTAAAAATTTATTTTCACCTTAGTTTTCAAGTGGAACAACTCTTAAAGCTACTTGCGGACATAATTTTGCAGCAGAGTTATTGTAGTGCCATCGTCCATTGCGATGGCTGCTTCTATCAGTGTGATTTAAAGGCCCTCTGCATTTGAGGTTGTGTGTGTCCCCTCGGAGTTGCCATAGAGTTGTTGTCTAAGTTCTGTTTTTGATATATGAGAGAAGATAACTAGAAACTGTTGCTGCTGCTTGCTCTTTGTCTCCATGTCATGTTTATTGTTTTCTTATAAAACACAACTAGGGTACAGGCAAGTGATGCAGAGACAAAGAACCTTTCAGACCCAGCTGCGATATAATTGTCCATCGCAATGTTTCACTGTGGACATCGTCAAATGCCAATTCGGTAGGCAATGCCCACCCCTCTTTTGCAGTGTGCTGTTTTATTTCTTTAACTTTGTCAATCATGTTGTTTGTGGTTGCAGATTTTCTGTTCTTTGAAGGGACTGTTCAGCCCCAAATCAAATGCATATTCTTCCTCTTACCTGTAGTGCTATTTATCCATCTAGACTCTTTTGGTGTGAGTTGCCAAGTTTAAGAGAATATCGATTGTAGGGATGTCTGCCTTCTCTAAATATAATGGAGCAAAATGGCACTTAGCGCTTGTGGTGCTCAAAGTGCCAAAAAAATTCATTCACAAAACTCAGCAGCAAAGTCTCTCTCCACAAGTTATGACCTAGTTACTCAAGATAATCCATAGACCTTGCTGTGTGCAATTTCATGTAGGAACTATTTTTTTCCACCAAACTATAGCTGCCAACTGAATCACTGTGCGCAGGAGGTGTGCATCTACTCATAGAAGAGAGGCTCATGCATGTGATAGTGCAGGATATAACCATTAATGACACATGTAGTTTGGTACAAAGAAAGTAGTTCCTACATGAAACTGCTCACAACAAGGTCTGTGGAATATCTTGAGGAACCGAGTCATGGTTTCTGGAAAGAGACATTGCTCTTGATTGATTAAAATTTATTTTTTGGCACTTTGAGCACAAGAAGTCAAGTGCAATCTACTTACATTATATCTGAGTGAAGGCAGACATCTCTCTGGCTGATATCTCCAAAACACAACAAGTCACACCAAAACAATTTTGGTGGATAAACAGCCATATTGGTAAGAAGAAAAACATGTATTTTTGATTTTGGAGTGAATTGTCCCTTCAGCAAAATTTTAAAGAATTCATAGCTAATCCCAAATGAATTTTATAACAGTAGTAATGAATTGCTGGTTCTGCAGCTCTGTAACTCATAGAATGTAAATGAATAGTGCACAAGTCAAAATGATCCAGCCAAAAAATTGACAGATTGACAACTGGCAGCGCAGGTTTAAGGAAAGCAGCCGCTGAGCTGAAGCGAGCCAGCAAATACGGCTGTCAGAAATTAATTTCCAGCAACCAATCACTGGCTGGAGTATAATCGAAAGTGGATCAGCATAGTGCACAAAACTTGATCTGAGGGCGGAGCTGGCTGTATTCCACAAGAAGCATAAAATATTCTGTAGAGCCAACGCAGAACCAACATGAATAGTCCGTCTCTCCTCATTCTATGTCTCCGCTTCCATCACACAAATATTGCAGTAAAACACACCTATCATATATTTACAGTGTCATACCGTCGGATACACCTTGCACAGGTGGCCGGTCTATCACAGGTCTGACACACTATATATAGTAAGAAAAACACTTTCACTCTCACACCTACAGTCAATTTAGAGTCACGAATTCACCTAACCTGCATGTCTTTGGACTGTGGGAGGAAACCCACACAGGCACGAGGAGAACATGCGAACTCCACACAGAAAGGCAGCACACAGTAATCCCAACTTAATTATTATTTCTGCAATAGACGATGTTTTTTTTCTGTTATTTAAAAAACACACTTGGACGAAGTGTGTTTGATGAAGAAATCGCTCTCCTTAATCTTTCTGTAACATTTTTCTCTTGAATCACTGTTGTTCTGACGTTGAGCATGTTGTAATACAGAATTACAAGAAAATCAAATATGGCAGGTAAAAATAGACTTAGGGTGAATTTCTACAACCCTTTTTGTCACAGTGATGGATCAATTATTAATGACGGAGGGGGGGATGCTACCAGATGGTCCAAATAAAACATCCAAGCTCAGGACGTCTCTCATCAGAGTCCAGAGAAAGATCTGGTCTTTGACAGCAGATTGAAAAATTGCACGCATAGAAAGTAGTGTGCAGGTGGATTTGGGCGAGTGCCTTTCAGTCATATTCATTCATCACACATTGATCTTGTTCCGCTTTTTGTTGTAAAGGACCACAGCCAGCACCTCTATTAGATTACAGTAATCCATAGGAAAATGTAGTCTGTTGTCCTTTTACACAAGACGGCTATTTTATTTGATGGCTGACAGAACTGATATTTTTAAACCATTGTCAATATATTTTCTATACTGATGGTTTATTCTTTTCTTATCACAGACTTGCTGATGTAAGTGTATGTCCAATATATTGATCCCATATTTGTAATCTACTACATAATACAACTTCATACATTGCATAGTATATATTCTTAGTGGGTGTGTCACAATTTTAATATTAAATTGAAAATAGATCCAAATGAGCTCACTGTTTCAATCATCAAAATCAGTGGCAGAATCCCATTTTCCCCCCTCTCCATCCCTGCCTATTTGCAGTGTCCAGTGTGTATCCAAATGAGAAAACAACACTTCAAAGATGACAAAGCGTAGCTTATCAGCCGTTATATCACACTTGATAATAGAGCTGTATATTGGAAAGAATTTTCATGATACAGGGGTAATGATTCAATATATTGCAATATAAAACAGTATTGTAAGCAAGGTGATATATTGCTTTTTTCCAAATGTACTGTCACAGTATAAAGACCACACCACCATATGCATAAAATCTGAGTTTTTAAGAAGAAGATGTACTTTATCAGCCAAGTCCTTATTCACACATGCACAGGCCTGAAAATGCACATGCACATGCAGTTTTTGGGAGAGGTGGTAGAGTGATGGGGCTGCCCAGAATCAGGCGCCCTGAGCAGTTTGGGGCTCCTTGGCAGTGCCCAGGAGGTGAACTGGCATGTCTCTGTGCTACCAGTCCACACTCTGTACTTTTGGTCCAAGCTGAACATGACTTGAACTGGCCACCCAAAGCTAAGTCCATATGGACTGAGCTAATGCCACCTCAATTTCTCTTCCAAAATCTTTTTCCTACACTCCTACCTGATAACATATTGACTATCTTTTTTAAGAAGAATTCAAAAATGTAAAGGACAGTTGTCAGAATAAAACCTATTATTTGTTGAGCTTAAGAAATCAAGACTTGATTGTCTCAGTAGTAATGGCCGTCAGTGCATCAAGTTCATTAAAATGACTAAAGCTAACTTTACATTAGGGCTGGGTAATATAGATGAAAATCTCCATGATAAAATGTTACATCTGTAATTGTTGATCATTTTTAATGACCTATTTTTAATTGAAACCAGGAGAAAAGAAGTTGAATTTAACCACCTTACTTAAAAGTTAACCACTTTATTTATTAAGGCACGCAGGTAATAATCTTAATAGACTTACTAATACTGCCTGGTGAGCTGACCTCTTTTTTTTATTAACTATTTCCTCATTGTCTGCACTTGTTTTCTCACTCCACACTGTTTCTCTTGTGTCACATGTCGATGGTGCAATTGAACAGCACAGCTGTTAAATGATAACCTGTTTGCGTGTCAGTCCATTATCAAGCGATATGATTATATGCTTTCAGGGCAGTTTGCATTTTGCCTAATGCGTTTGAGTGAAACTATTGAACAATTTTCATATTGCTATTGATGAAATGTCTATTGTAGATACGTATGACTGTTGTTTTATTGCCCAGGCCAACTCTACACTCAGATATTGTTATGTTTGTGGGGACTGGTGTGTCGGTCTGTAAGTTTTGAGCCGCATTTGAGCAGACATGATCCCCAGCATGAACTAAATACTGAACTTCAAAGGCTTATTTCACAATTTTGAGCCTTTCAGAAGCATGATACCTGCAAAATGTTGCTCAAATAGAGGCAAATAGACTTTCCTGTTTTGTACCCAGTGCTGTTCTGCTCCTTCACTTACTGATGCATACAGTCAGTGTGGTTGAAACTGCTGTGTTTGTTTGTCTGTTACATGCAGATTGCTCCCTTGCAACACTGTAAAAATGTCTCCAAGACCAAGTCAGTGCTACACTCAGGCATGGCTCTCATTATTTTTAAGAAAACTGGATGAAAGAAGTCAAAAGTGGTGCCTACAAAATTGGTAGCTTCCATCAAAGGTTGAGTCTTTCTGTACAATTAGAGTCTACTGTGTATTCAGTCTCTTATTGTGAGGACTGTTTTGTTATAGGTAATGATGGTTCTGCGATCGCTGCTCTGCCTTTGCTTGTAAAAAGCTTGACCAGCCTTGTTTTGAATTGAATAACCGTTTATCCACTTATTTACAGCACATCTCCAATCTGACACATTTTTAGGCCTCCCACAGGCACCCGGGGTTTCAAGGCACTCATTCCTATGGTACAATTAGCAACCCACAGAACTGCATAATGGTGTCCAGAAACACAGGATGGAGCACAGCATGACTCCTACATGCACATATGCTAGCTGACAGCATTTATGCCACCTTTCATGCTGCAGTGTATTTCCCATCACCCAGCTGGCAAGTCAAATGTCTTCAGCAGCATATTCATATTAATATGTTAAGGCACGACATCAGGATTAGTATTAATATTTAGCTTTCTGATTATCAGTCTCTGCCTGACTTGAGCTGCTACTTGAGCAGAATAATAAGTTTGTGATGGCAGTTTGATCCCATCACGAAACTTTATTGTGCCAACTGATTTCTTGGAGCGCTCTCTTTTTGTCATGGCACACAAAACATGAATGGACGGAGCACACAACCAAGATATTGTGGGCTGGCAGTGTGTGTGTGCAGAAGAAAATATCTTCTTCAAACCTGTACATGGACGGATATAGTAAATATTTTAAGGTCTGAGACCTGAAATGTACCAGATCTAGTCTTGGGAGGTAAATAAAAATAATTACAGATTTCATCTTAAAGCTGCTCTGATTGATGTTTTTATGTTAACTACGGATCAAATGACTATGTGGAATGTGAATAGTGCTACTAATAGTGATGGAGCCACAGAATATTATCTCTTAAATGTGCATTTCTTGTCAGCCTTGTGGTGTGTTCAGCATTTTTGGTTTCATGGCCGGAAACTTATCTGTTTTGGTTCACTCTCACCACTTTCATCAACTTAGTTTCTAGTGTAGCAGGGAGCTGTTTTCAGTTAAAAGCTTTGCTAAATTTACTTAGATTTGCAGCAGACAACTAGCTAGTGAACATAGAGGAGTATTTGGCAGCTCAAGAGCCAGATATTTTCCTCAGGATTTGGTGGAGACCAAAACAAAGCTAGAAAGAAAGTAAATATTGGACTTCGGTTTGCCAGGTGAAAAATGACTGGTCAAACATGCGCGAATGCAGTCAAGCCTTCTTAGGTGAAATTGTTATTTTGTCCTGCTGCGTGTTGGCAGTCCCTGTTGGTGTCTGATCTGTTGACTTCGTCAGCAGGATGTTTTATAAAGTCGCCCAAAAAATTCAACTCGCGATGTGGATTTTTTCAACCACGATTCTGTTTTCTCACAACAGCTCAATAGCATGTTAGAGAGGGCTTGTTGTTAATTACGTCACCAATTCAAATGATTGATACCAATGTGGTACTGACTGACATCGACACCAACCAGCTGGACTCAAAAAACAACAATAAGTGGGCATATACATTAAACAGGAGACTCTCTGTCTCCGTGCAATGTAACTGTCAGACTCTCCTCACAAAGCAGAGTGAACAGGTGAGGGAGAGGAGAGATTGTTCACTGATCAATTGTAGGTGGTTTCACTTTTTTGGATGGATAGAAAAATTTAAAATGCCAAAATGGGTCATTAAACATACTTGAGCTGCAGCTCAAGCAAAGTCTGTGTATGTGAAACACTGCACTACTGAGTGTGCAGCATCATTCTATTCACACTCAGGTCCGCTGTCATGACTTTGTGTGAGAGTGTGAGAGACAGAGAGCGGGTCGCATCTAGAAGGGAACCTCAGACCCATGAAAGATTGTGCGAGAGTGATGATTTTAATTAAAACAAGTGCAAATCTCGTGAAAGTTTTGCAAATCAAGGGTTTCCTTCTAGAGACGAACTGAGAGAGAGGAGCGCGCAGCTCTAAAAATAGAAAATCAGTTTGTGGCAGCCGATGCTCTTATTGTCGTGGGCCCCCACAAATGAATGTATGCTCTGTGTCTGCTGGATTTGTAAAGCAGTGTGCAGGCAACTGTTTGCTAACATGTTCTCTATATCAGCTTTATAAGGTGATGATATGTTTTAATCTTGTTTATAAGGAAAACACAGTCAGCATTTCTAGAAATGTGCCATTGTCAGATACATACATAAGTATATTACTCGTACACATAAACACATCTCCAAGTTGACACATGAAGAACAAAGCTACTGTATATACAGTGATACTAGCCTATCTCCCAGAGAGTTTTTTGATGTTGCAGTCAGCAGATATTCGATATTAAAGGACTGGCTTCAGGATCGGGGACATGAAAAGCAATCAGGACATTCCTACTTTTTTTTTTTTTTTTTTTAACTTCTGTGCAATTATAACAATTTCCAAGGACTGGGCACAGCTTAAGCAGTCTGATAATACAAGGTCTGTATGATTGAAGCAGCAGCATTTCTTTGAAGTTTCTTGAGGGGACCTTTTTTAATAGGACTCTGACTAGCAGAAAGCAGAGGCAAACTTTGAATCGTGCTCCCCTGAAGGCAATTAACAGTTTGACCTGATTTCCTGTTCTTTGAAACCAAAGTTCAGGATCTGGTCAGGAAGACAGCAAAGGATACCGATCTTACCAATTACAAGTAATTAGAAATTGATGGGATTTGAACGTGCAAAAAAACAGAAATCCTGCAAAATATTAGGAATTTCATACTGTGTGTGCAAGATGGTGAAGCTTTGGTTATAAATTTAGAACCCCCCTCTGTATGCTTTTTAGGTAATGTCGTTAAAAACTGCAGGAATAAAGGAAAAGTTAAAACACCTTCCATCCTGCCACCCTTGTACATTATAATTTTAAGCATTAAGCTCACACACTCTTCTAGAAATCTTGAAAGCACAAGGAGCTTCAATTCCCAGATTGCCGGTGTTACAAACAACCCATATGAAGGAGTACAAAGATCAGAGCACCGGCCCGGCCATTATTACTGTTGCATTATACTGACTGGACAATACTAAACTGCACAGTGACAAGAAGTAAAATAAGAGCCAAGGTGACAGATGGAAGGGATTTCGGAGCAATTAGAGTGAGTAGAGCAGAGAGGATATGATTCAGTTGGGAGGATGTGATATGAGGCAGTGAAAAGATTAGTTTTCAGCCTGCAGTAGAGGAGTGACACAGTTCTATTTGTAGGCAGGCACTGTGTTGTATTTTACTTTAGGGTTAATGTTTACCTAGCGGCTTTCTCTGCTCTCTGTCCCCAGTAACCTTGCGTTGCCCCTCCTCCTATCTGACCAGTTTGAAGCCTCTTATGGTTCACCTTGGACCCAACTTAGAAATATCATTAGTCAAGGTAGACAAGAATAATAAACACTTTTGCCCCAACTCTCAGAATTCTCACTAGTATATACAACAAATTGAAGGCACAGTCTTTTTTTTTTTATTATCTACTAATGAGTATTTGTTTTTCTTCCAACAGTTTGCTATTTCTGATCTAAGTGGTTAACGGTGATCTTTCATGTCTTTGATGCATGTGCAAACACGTAGTTAAACAATAAAGACTTGGGGTTACTTTGACAAATGTGAGGATGTACAGCTGTGTCCAGTGAGCTGAGATCTTTGTTTCTTATAAGTCTAATTTCTTTTTTCTTGTGTTTCAGCTGAAGGCGTGCCCCAGGTGTTTTACTTCGGGCCCTGTGGGAAATACAACGCCATGGTTCTGGAGCTGCTTGGCCCAAGTCTAGAGGACCTCTTTGACCTTTGTGACCGGACCTTTTCACTGAAGACTGTCTTAATGATAGCAATTCAGCTGGTGAGTATAGAGCATTATTCGTTGCTGCCCTGTAAAAAAAACAAAACAAACAAAACACTTTTCTCCCAATTTGGCCATTTAAAATTTTTTTGCTAAAACTGAAGGAGGAGCTGCTCCTTTATGAGTTGAGACACTTCTCCAGTTTCTTAAGCCAAACAAACAATATATTAGGCCACTGGATCATCGTAGAAATGCTTTGCCACAAAGCTGAAAACATCGCTGTTTTTCTTAGCTCCTTAAAAGTTTAAACTGGGGAGAGAAGAGTTTAAAATTTGTGTGGAAAAAAACAGGCAATGGACCAAAGAACTAGGCACATTATTATTCACTCTCAAGTAATGGCCAGTTAAACAACTGTGGGTGCTGTTTGTTGAAGAAATAAAGTCCATGTAAAAAGAAACAAACGTGGTAGCTGTACAGTACTTTGATCATTTGCATGGTGAATTGAGTGTAGTTTACCACAGCATTTATCACATCAGTGCTCAACGCTTGGTTGGTGTGAGCCTGGTTTTAATATAAATGGCATTCTCCGTCAATGTTTCATTCATTGTTACGTTGCCATGTCATCATGATGCAAAGGTGTGTTAAAACTCAACACTTCCCGCAGATGTTTCAAAATGAAAGTCTTGCAGGGATTTTGCACGTTGAATTACTGGACTGGTTTTGATGTGAAACAGATTGAGGAATTTTGACAAAAAAATCTCAACATGTCCACTGCCTAGTTTTTTTGCTGCAGCTGTCAAACACATCTCAGTCTTTCTCCACAGATGGGGTCTGTTCAGTTGACAACTCAATTTCACTCAGTTGACTACTGAGCAATTGTGAGAGACAGTCGAAATCTCTGGAAAAGGCTAGTCAGTTGAATGTTTTATCAAACTGTTTTCAGCACCAAGATTGAACTTTTACGTTTCGAGGCGGAGGTTGTGTTGTGTCCCCTATAACGGCAAATAGCAGAAGTAGCTAATAAACATGTCAAAGGAGAGCCACTCAATTAGGATAAAATATAAAATGGGAAATTGAGAAATTCATATCTGTCTCAAAATACAGGCCTGTTGAGGTGAATCAAGGCACCAAACATTATTTGAGATCTTGCAGTAGTTTTGCATATGTCCTAGGACAAGGACAATTAATATAAAGAAATCATTATTATCATCATCATATAGACTCCAGCATCCGTGGTAGGAGGACGTTGTATTTAGGATTAACTGGGAGAAATGAACACAAATTAGTTCATTTTTGGGACTTGGAACTTAAGTTCAAAATTCTAAATTATGAACTATGAACACGAACTAGTTCATTTTAATGTATGTGAACTGAACTTTGAGTAAGCTCATGTGAAGTGTGAACTTGCATAACATTTCCCACAGAGCAGGAGGGAAAGCAGGGTACCAGTGCACAGGCTCCCATTACCCAGTGTGCAAATTAGCAATCTGTACAGTACGTGCTACTGGGAAGAGTCAGGTAGACTGGAAGCTGTCAAGAAGTGCAAAGCCATCACTGAATCTCATTAAGTTTGAGCAGCTCAGAGGGTGGTTTGACTGAGTCTTTTAGGCGCCTCAGACATTTCAAAATTTCTAGCATTTCATTTTGTCAGCACAAAATCTGCAGTGCTCTTGTAATACAGATAGCCTCTGCAAATTTGTAAGGAAACCTACAAAACAGCACAACATAAGCAGCATGGTTTTGCAGAAGAGAGAGTTGCTAAAGCCTGCATCTCAGCCAGTCTCTCCTCTGGATTGATCACGTAGGTCCTCCTTTTTAGTTTTTGGTACAAATAAGTGATGCCACAATAAGTGCTGTGAGCTTATACTCCCACTCAGAAAGAGTGTTTCAAGGTATCAGAAATCCCACAAGATCAAACCCAGTAAAGGATCTTATTACTCACACCATTAGTAATTTTCCCATTATGTAACTCTTATTCCTGTCAATTACAAATATCTTCTTGGAAGGTAATAGCTAGATATGAGCACTTGGTTAAAATTACTCATCTATTAACATGTTGTCGTTCTGACTCTAATTGCTGGCACTTTCATAGTCATCGGTCCCTGCAGGATGATTGTGCATCTCTGTTGGTGTTGAGCCAGAATTTCAAACCACTAACTGAGGCTTTTGTTGTGTGATAGTAATGGGCCACTGTGGTAGCTGTGTAGCGTAGTGAATTAATCATTGGCCAATCAGCATAAATTAATTGATGACTGTTTTATAAATGATTCATCATTTATCAGGTAATAATAATACTTAATATGCTGTAGTTGCAGCTATGAGTAATTGTAAAATTACTCAAATAGATTATATTAATCAATAATGAAAAAATCATTATTTGCAGCCTGAAGCCCTATTCTGATTGGACTATTACTTGGGAACTTCTAGTAATTTGTAATAATTGTGAAGGTCGTTTATGATCTTAATTCTGTGAGTCTGCCACGTTCAAAATTTGTAAAGTTAAAACACAGAGGTGATAAAATGAGTCCCATTCGAATCAGCATCTTTGTGATTTGGGATCTTTTTATGTTTGTTTTTGTTTTGGCAATTTTTTTGTTGTTGTTTTCTCTGTGCCTTTTTTTCTGCCTCTTTACTGGTCGAGAATTATCAAGGCAACATTAGCAGTTGTAAATGCAAATTCAGGAGGCAAAGAAAAATTGATTGTCTTAAGTATGTTGATTCTTATCTTCATGATTCCTGAGTTGATTTTTTGATTGCTGAATTGATTTCTTTTATATTTATAAATGACTAGCACTTAGTCTGTTAGCTTCATGCTATCATATAATGGGAATTCTCATCAACACGCTAACATTAATTAGCATGGCAATCACGGTAACATTATCTTAACAAAGTGATCCGTATTACTTCACATGCTTAACATAAAACAACACGTGTGCTCGTATTTTCATACATATATTCCCTCTGATCTGTGGAAACAAACTAATAGCTGCTAATTTCACAGTGTTAATTCAATCTGTTACTCTGGCTTCAACACTCCACACTGACCAGCTACAGCAACCTCAAAGGGACAAAACTCAGAATTCACAGTTTCAAAGTTCAACTTCATTTGTGAATGTTGTTCATGTAAAGGCTCTTTGTGCTGTGTGCAGTTTTTATGGGCTCTATTTATCTTGTCCTAACATCTTCATTTATTAATTATTTTTCTTATGGCACTAGCTTTATGAGCAGGAACAGCTGAGGTTCATAAAGTATTATATTTAATACTTTTATATGCAGGATAGCAATGATGCTGCTGGAATAAAATTTAGAAAGACCGACAAATGTGATGTGCTTTGTTTTTGGAAATAAGACTCCCTTTTTACGGTCTTAAGAATTGTATGGTTCAACTTTTTCTCATGATCTAGTCTTAAAAAGCAAAAAAAGTTTGCAATAAATTGTGAGATCGAATTGCAATACTTGTAGAAATGCAATACTTAAAAATCGCAATTCATATCGAATCAGCACCTAAGTATTGTCATAGTATCAAATCGAGAGATAAGTATATCCTCCCTGCCCTATAAAATACAGACTTTGTATATCCTGTGTAAATGCCCAGCATGAAACACAGGTGTAGAGGTTAATGTCTAAATTAAATGAGGTCCCCTGATAATACAAGTCCTGTGTGAATAGAGCTTTAGTGTATTATACTAACAAGGATTTTACAGTAATAATTGGTTTACTTTCTGGTAGATGTCTTTAAAAGAGTACTACAGCATTTAAGTAGTTCATTTCCATAAAGTTGTAGGACTTGTAGTAGGCAGACTTTTCAGACTTGACACTGAAGATACCCTGACTTTCAGTCCAGAGTATGGATGAAACACTGGATCCTACATTTCCCATAATACGCTTGTTGACCTTCCTTGTTGAGTATATATACTCATGTCTTTCAAACTTGACCTCCCCAGTTTCCTGTCCAAGGCTTCATTTGTAGTCACCAAGTTGAAATGTTTCAGGTGATGTCACTCAAGCCATTTTCTCAGACTTGACAACTGTTTTCACAGGAGGCATCGTACTAACCATGACCAGTAAACTGATCTTCCAATGTAAAATTGGTGGAGTGCCCCTATAATGTGTAACAATGCTGAAATCAATTACTCAGGAAGTACTGTATTACAATGCTGTTGAAAAGACTGACATGTTGCAGCCGTCAACTGTCACTCAAAGTGTCAGTTTTGAGTCATTTTGACATCTTGGTTCACATTTTGTTGATTTTGTGGACTGGTTTGTGGTTGGATCAGATTTCTGTTTCGCTGACTCTGCTGTATTCTTTCTCATCAGATTTCTCGAATGGAGTATGTGCACTCGAAAAACCTCATCTATAGAGATGTAAAACCTGAAAACTTTCTCATCGGACGGCAAGGGAATAAAAAGGAACACATTATCCACATCATTGACTTTGGCCTGGCCAAAGAATACATCGACCCCGAGACCAAAAAACACATTCCATACCGGGAGCATAAGAGCTTGACTGGCACTGCTCGATATATGTCCATCAATACGCATTTAGGAAAAGGTGAGATTAATTTCATAGTTGTTGTTGTTTATGTTTTGCTGCTGTACTGTTAAGAAGTGTTTATTGTGTGAGGTGGCTTGGCACTCTCTCAGTGAAATGTTATAATGTATTCATATAGAGCAAAGCCGGCGAGATGACCTGGAGGCCTTAGGCCACATGTTCATGTATTTCCTTCGCGGGAGTCTACCGTGGCAAGGACTAAAGGTATGCCAATTACATGGAAGTGTTCCAGAATCTGTTGCAAATTTAGTTTTATCCCATGGAGGAAAACATTCATCAATAAAACTGACACACATGAGAGCTGACATGCTTTCATAACAGTATGCAGCCTTGAAATCATCATCAGTTAGATCAGTATGATTGTTTTATTGGCAGCTGTTAATGATGTTAAATTCCAAATTCAGAATTATTACAAGTGAGAAAATGTAAATATAAAGACTTCAGTTATCAGTGTTTTCTATAAGATTTTAACCAGTTTTCACTTTTTGTAACCCAGTGGACTTAAGATTTTAAGATTTTCTTTTAATCAGTCTGCATTAAGAATCAGGAACTTATTGAGAATAACTGATCAATGCCCATTAGACATCAGATTTCAGTGTCTTTCTGTTGATTGTCCTGCAGGCCGACACATTGAAAGAACGATACCAGAAGATCGGAGACACAAAACGAAACACACCCATCGAGGTCCTCTGTGAGAACTTCCCAGGTACATTGATGATTGAAAATGATCGTGTAGATCGTGTAGCTGTGATTTGACCTGTTTTTTGTTTTGTTTTTTTCAAGATTTTTCCAAATAAAATGTTTTGAAATGTCATCCCACTACATAATTAGAATTCTAATAGCCATATTAAATCACAAACCATTATTTTTTCTCTTTCTGTGTAATTCAGAGGAGATGGCCACATACCTACGATATGTGCGACGGTTGGACTTCTTTGAAAAGCCCGACTATGAATACCTGAGGACTCTGTTCACTGAACTGTTTGAGCGAAAAGGATATACCTTTGACTACACTTATGACTGGGTTGGCAGACAGATAGTAAGTAATGCACATTAACTGTTAATAGACACATTTTGAGTCAACAAACAGTTTTTAGCAAGCTGCTTGACTGCACAGTGTTGAACTGATTTTTGTTCTGCTCAGCCCACACCAGTGGGGTCTGTCCATATAGACTCTGGAGCATCTGCTGTCACGAGAGAGAGCCATCCTCACAGAGACCGGCCCTCACAGCACGCACCAATAAGAAATCAGGTACGCCAAGTTTTGTTATTGGGAGTGGGCGTGTATGTATGTGTGTGTGTGTGTGTGTTTTCAGGCTTCCAGTGAAAGCAAGAGAAAACAGTGCATCTTGAAATATGTTTCTGAGTACCACCCCACATGTCAACAAAGAGTAAAGCTGCATTTCCACTGCATGGTTCGCCTCGACTCGACTGGCTTTGCTGTGGTTTTCTTCAATCGTACCTGGTACTTTTTCTGTTTTTATTTTTTTGGTATCAGCTTGGTTGAGGTTCCAATTGAGCTGAACTGATACTAAAAGGTGACTGCGGACCACTGATTGGTCGCACAAGATGGGACATCCTGCACAAACCCAGCATTTTTAAATAGCCGAGCTACCGTCAGTAGTAACCACAGTGTTTTATTCACTCAAAAAGGACAAATGACAAGACTACACTGTGGTCTGATAATAAAGTGCAGATGAGTCAAGAACACCATCTCTTCATACCTTCTGTTATAATTCTACGTTCTAGACAGCTTTTAACTTGAAAATTCAACTATCTTACATGACATTATGAACAAGTAATTCACACAACAATGGCAGCACCCGTGGAAGCTTAGAATAAAACATACTTTGATGTAGTAAAACCTGTTCTGCATGTAAATTGATGTCAAAATAATGTCGGCAATGTTTAGAGTTGCATCAGTGAATCAACTATTAAAATAACTATTTTGATGATCAGTTAATCGTAGAAGAAAAAATATCAAAAATCTCTTATTTTAGCTTTTCAGATGTGAATAGTTTCTGGTTTCTTTACATTGGACATCACCTCAGGTTTTGGGAAACAATCAAAAATTAACTGATAATAAAAATAATCATTAGTTGCAGAATTACCAGTGTTATTAGGTGCTGTAAAATAAAATGTGTAACAACATCTGTTACCTCATGCAGTGTTTTCCCTCCTCTGGGTTGTTTATGCAAGGAGGCTCCACTGCTGAGGGTTCAGTTGTGTGCACACTTGCCAGAGAAACATCAGTTTGTCACAGTCAGCCACGTTTTTTGTTTACTTTAGGCTTTGTGCACCTGGAACGCTTTGAAGTTGGAAGTTGGAAAATCTGACCGACGACTTTGACTGGATCGCAGCATAAGAGCAGCAAAGTTTCAGTATTTGTAGTGAATGTGTTGCTGAGGGACAGAAAGCAAACAGCAAAGAGTGACACCGAGTGTAGTGGAGCGGCGGGAAAGGTGAGCAGTGAATGTGTGAATTTGGCAGTCAATGTGCAGTATAGGTTACAGTTTCTGATTGAATAAAGGCTGCAGCTTCTCAGTGATGCTGCTTCTGTAACAGCATCACTATGAGGATCAGCTCCGCCCACGTTGAGGTACCTGCGGTGGAAAAACAAAGTGAAAGTACAAAAAGCGGGTACCATGTAGTGGAAATACAGCTTTGGTCTCAGTGTGACCTTAAACATTTCCTGTGAATGAGGGAAACTATGAGACAACATTTCTAACAACTCAGGATTTTTCAGTTGTCAAGATCATTCTCACCAAACAAAGGAAATATGCATGTAGAGTTACAATGGTGTTCAGTTATCTCTCTATCCTTGTTTGGGGCAAATTAGTGAACATTACAGTTATTATGGGTGGACTGTTGTTGAAGTATGTCAGAACAATGCCTCCACTGATTGACAGCAGCCCACAAAGATGAAGATAATGCTTTGTAATCATTTGCTTACTGCCCTAGATTGAAATGAGATGGACTAATAGATGGTGGAATTATTTGATTTCTTTATCAGACAGAACAAGAGAGACCATAACAATAGTTGTCAGTGCAGGTGTATAACACTGATGATATTTCTTGCCAGGTTTTCCAAGCGACTGCTGTTCACCCTTACATATGTTTTTGTGGTTTCAGAGCTATGATTCAAATTCCTGCAATGTTTTTTTCTCCATATAAGATTTTATAAGGTCAATAAGAAGAGAAAACGTCACTGTCGAATGTACTCTACACTTTGGTGCTTTGATTGCTGTTGTTAATTGCTGTTACGAAGAGAACTTGTACCGTACTTTAGGGTTTTTTTGTTTTTAGATTTGTGTGTTATTTAAGAGAAATGAGATTGAGGCCAAAGTCTGAGATTTAAGAGCTTACCTCCATTTGGCCTCAGACTCATTAGTTTCTGGTTCAGTTCTCTGGCTGAAGCCTTGCTTTGATTTTGATTCACTCTTTTATTTTGTTACATTTTTTTTTCTTCTCCATTTCTCATGCTGCTTTGCATGGTACCTGGCCTCGCACACCCATCTTTCCTAACACAATTATTCCATCACTCCCTCACCCCCACCCCCTCCTTCCCATTGCACCCCCCTCAATCCCTCATCACCGACGCCCCCAACTCCTGAGCAGACAGCGGTCTCAGATCGACGAGGAGCATGGGAGGTGCAGCCCACACGCCAAGCAAACTCCTCCTATCTGACCTCCCACCTGGCAGCGGACAGGCACGGGGGCTCAGTGCAGGTATACACCCCTCACCTGATCAACCAACAGCCCCCACCCAACTCTATGGAGTCAGATCTGTCTCATAGGATAGTTTTTAGTTTTTGATAGTTTTTCTCAGGTGTATCATAAAAGTTAAGCATCTAAAAATGGTGATTTTTCATTTCTTAAGCAGATTTTGCTTAATTTTTGTTGCTAGTATCAAATTAAGGCTATTTTTACACTATACACTTTCAGATATACTTTCCAGTTCGTACAGAAGAAAAAGAAAAGTGCTATCAACCCTAAAAATAAGTTTAAAAAAAAAATTCATCTCAAGAAAATAAAATTGATCAGAGGTTATTGGTATTTCTAACTACTGTCATTTCTGGTTCGTATGTCCAACAATATATAAAAGATATTTTACCAGGATATGACATTTGTCTTGTATTTTAGCTTTGTGTGTGAGACAGATCTACAACCATATACCTCCCCCACCCCGTTACCCCTGGCTGGGAAATGTTATTTTTTCTGCACCACCATATGCATGTCATCTGGTGCCACCCACCCCAGATGGTGAAGATGTGGTTTTAGCTTTATAAACAGCAGCCCTGGATGTGGCATTTTGATCTTAGGTCCTACAACTCTTCATGGCACTTGGACATTCCTTGCAAGATCAAGAAGCCTCTTGCATGGCAGGGTGATCTGGCTTAGTCGGCTAAGTGCATGCTCTTAAGTCGTAAAGGGTCATTATGCTGAAAGGAACATCCTGGTGTAATTCTGACAACGTGCCATTGCCCAAGACTGTCCCGGTGTCTAACAAGCTCTGTTTGCATAGGTGTGTGCAGTGTACACTTAAGAAGATCTCTGGTTATTCTACTAAATGCCATTCACTGCCACTCATGTTGAAATGATTGGGAGATTTGGAAGCGACCAGGTTTAGAGCAGGGGTTTCACCCATGTTATTTACACATGGGTCTCCTGGCACATGACAGTGTCCACAGTGAAAGATTGCAATGGATGATGATATTGTTGCTGGGTCTATAACTTAGGTGTGTTAAAAAGAAAATAATGCAGACGTCATGAGGAAATGGTGTCACAACAGTTTCCTTTTATTTTCTCCTCCACATGTCAAAAAATGCACCTTTGGTAACAAGTCTATGGCAACAATGAGGGGACACGCTACCTCAAACACAGACAGCTTTAAAATCACGATGTTACGAATTTAGAGGGCACGTTTGCTATTGGCAAAAACACGACTCTCAAGCTCTGATTGCTGTGCATTTGATTCCATTTTATGAGTTTATATAAAAAGATGGTTAAAACAGTTAAGTTTCTATATAGAATGTTTATTGAGCCTTTGATCTGTATTCATGCAAACGTATCAGGGATATAGCTGAAAAATTAAATCAATAAACAATAAAATGTGTAGTTTCAGTGGATATGTACAGTGAGTACAGAGTTCACAGAGGGGTCTCAATTCACCCCAGAGGGGTTTATTTGTAATAATGACTTGACCTGCTCACCTTACATTATCCTTTTAATACATGGCTACTTAAAAAAAAAAAAAATAATAATAATAATTTCACACATCATCAGTTGAAAAATTATTTTATTGATTTTAAAATTATTTTATAGCTCCTTCAGAGTCTATGATCAGAACTGTGCCCATAGCACTAGTCTGCTATTTTGAAATAACAGTCCTTAGAATGTAATTGACCAGTCAGAATTGAGTACTTAAGAAAGCCATGTAATAAGGATAATTATCGCTCATTTTTAGTGATCAATTTCTTATAAAGACGAGGAGAAAACCGGTTAAATTTAACCATGTTATTTTTTGAACAGAAAAATACACCTGTTTGTCTATTGCCAATACATATTGCTATTGTCTTACACCCAGGCCTCAAACATATTGTATTTATTTATCTTTTGAAAGCTACACAGTTAATGTTCCAATATTGCGTAATTTTACCTAATATTCTTTAATGTGTGCAGTGATCCAGAAAAACACCAACACTGAGAAGGTTTTGCTGGAGAAATAGCTGATAATGAAGAAGGCAGTCCCAAGCACAAAGCTGTAGAAGTCCAATGAAAGCTGTTTTCTTCACATCACTTGATAACAAAAATGTATTTATATCTATGTGTATGGACTCAATGTGACATGAAGTTGAACCCACACAGATGTTGGTGATCTGTAGGACTTTTTATTCATGCTGGTAAGCACAGAGAATAGCTCACTTGTAGTGGCTCCATTACCTCCAGCAATCACATGACTCTGGTCTCTTCTGAGACAGAGTTCTGATTTATCTGTGCAAAGTTGAATGGGTTATGGTGGTTGCAGTAATTTTATTGAAAGTAAACAAGTAGTCACAACATACAACAATATTGTGTTTCCTGCATCCAGCAACTTCATCTCCAGGAGGTTTTTATGCATCGTTTCAACATGAATGGAAGAGAATGGCGTTAGGTTGGCTGAGATTAACAAAGATGTGCACTGTACACACTTAATGGACACAGGACACACATTTTTACAATAATTATGTCATTTCTTCTACAGGTGAATGTGACAATCATCAATTTGTCTGTTGGCAGGTCGTGTTTTTTTGTTTGTTTTGTGTCTGATTGTTCATCTTGTGTCTTTCTGATTTGAGAAAGGTTTGTGTTTTCCTCTGTACTGGCTTACGAGCAGGGAAGTGAATTTCAAAGGTCAAAATAATTTTAATTCATAAAGATCTACAGTTAGATGTAAACGTTTAAAACATACTGTGAGTGAAAGCTTCACTTATGATACCAAACAGAAATGAGCTTGAAGTTTGTGCTGTGTGAATTTCTTAAGTGGCGTAGTATGAGGTTACAGTATGTATCCATCGTCAGTGTATTACCTACAGTAGATGGCAGTCGGCACAAGTTTGGGGAGCAGGTCACTTTACACTACATTCAGACATTTTCACTGGTTTACCTTGCCATCAGGCAGGCTTTTTTTGTCAAGGGACCGCCACTATATGGGCCGAGTATCATTCTCTCCAAAGCAGCCAGGCTCCTTAAGCAAAATTATTTCCATTTTTCCTCACAGAACAAAGGAGACCCTGGTCTGCCGCTGCCTCAAAATACACAAACAAACTAACAGATCAGGGCAGTGCTGGTCCAGCAACTCCTATGCTCTGTGAGGTTTTTGCTTAGAGAGTCTTGTTGCTTTAGTGAGAGTGATATTTGGCTTATATGGTGGCAGTTTCCTATCAGAAAAGGCTGTCTGCCTGTCAAGGTAAAGTTGAGAAAATATTCTAAAAAACGCATACACATAAAATGATTTTTTTGTTTTTTCAGTGCCTAAAATAAATTTTGCTCCTGACCTTGTCCACAGCAGTACATTGTTTAGCTTCTGTGCTGCTACTCCTGCTGCTTCTCCAAACTGGGGGCATGTCGACAGCCATTTTCTGTAGGTAATACACTATCGATAAGTACCTCATACAACTCCATCCATCCCTTTTAAAGGGTGAGGCTTTTGCAGTTTGCTGATATTGCAGGGCAAACTTTTTCAGATCCTTAAACCTCATCCATGTTTTTGTTTCCATTGAGGACTAACTGTCTAGTTAAACAAATTTTCTTTAAACTGCTGCGAGAGTGTCAAAGAGACACAGCCAAACATACATCAATACACACTGATAACACTCAGAGTGGCTACGGATACAAAATGCAAGCAAAAAAAAAAAAAAACAACTCATCCACATTATGTGCTTTTTGTGTTATTGATGTGTTGTTGTTGTTTCCATAGAGGAGACGTTAAAAGTGAAGCGAATCGTTTTTTAACCAGAGGAGCTCTCCATCACAGCAGGACCTGTTTTTCACATTGATTCTGGCCAACGTCTCAACTGTTTTTGAAGTAACACCCGTCTGTGCCACAGGTGGTCAGCTCGACCAACGGGGAGCTGAACGCAGACGATCCGCTGGCAGCTCATTCCAACGCTCCGATTACAGCTCAGGCAGAGGTGGAAGTGGTCGACGAGGCCAAGTATGTGTCACACACCCGCCACACCACTCCTCCATGTCCATCTGTCGCTTCCTCTCTTTCCCGGTTTTCCTCTCTACCTCTCTCTGTCCCTCTCTCTCTCTCTCACTTTTTGCTATGCTGTGGAATTGTGACAGCCCCCTCGCTCCACCCCCCAGCTGTCATCCTGCTCCTGCTCCTCTTATCTTCTGTCTGACTGTGTGGGTTTTTGATCTTTACTGCTGCCTGTCTCCATGCTGTTCTCTCAATAAGATTTTTTTTTTTCCTCCAAGAAAGAAAAGCCGATGCAGATTAACTTCTCAGTCGGAGATAATGCAGCTTCTCACACCTGCAGCCTGAGCAGTCAGACACTAACACACACTACACTGGCAGCCTCTGAGGATGTCACTTCACCTTCTAGCCGTCTTAAACAAATCCTCCATTATTGATCAACCTCATAATCGTGTCTGTAACAGTAAAAGGAATAATCATTACAATGCAAATTCTCTTAGTGTCTTGTGATAGCAGCCAGTTCAGATCACACCAGATTGTCCATGTGGTAACTTGGTCACATAAATAAAGATGCACATGCTGTCATCGTACGTGACGTGCCACTTCTTTATCTCCCCTTGAGAGGCAAATATGGAGAGGGGACATAGAAACTACTGCTGTTGGCATTCAGTTCAGTTCATCTTGGAGCTGGTAGCAGTAGCACTAAACAGCTACTTGTGCTGGTCTTCAGCACCAGTGGCTGGAATGATGCCATGCTGCATGGCTGGCCGCCCACTGTGCAAAAACTGCGCTGCTGGCTGAATGTCACATGATTCAGCTGACTGAGAAGAACTGAGTGCAGCTCTTCTCAGACAAAAAATATGTTAATGGAGAAAATAAGTGCTTTGCAGTTGGAATTTGAGGTTGGATATTACACGTGTTAATTATTAAT
>JAJHUR010137363.1:858-24906 GCA_027495735.1 Lutjanus campechanus | reverse complement strand
GGCGCAGCCCAAAGCGCCAGTGGAAAAGGCCCACTAGTGTTCCAAAAATCACTCCCATTTTCAATAAATGTTGCAATAGGTGTAGCAACTGTAACTAAGGAGGGTGGAGGTTATAACAAAGGGTCAATTAACCCTTCCTTAAGCTGTGACACATATTTAGTTCTACTTTTAAGCCACGTTTCCCCGAAACATATTTATTATAGAACCCTTGAAGCTTGTACCTAACCCCAGATCTGTTTTACATTTCCACCACAGACTGTACTCCAAATGTATGTGGGGTTGTTGCAGCTTTTCCGGCAGCTGGGAAACAAACGATGAGACTTTTCTTGGTCTTGAGAAGCTGCAACCTTTATTAACTGTCACACTATAACCTACACTATGCACTTACTGTCATATTGACAAATTACAACTAACCTTTTCCTCTCTGCTCGGCTCACATTCACCATCACTTTTCTGCTGCTCGCTCTCTCACTTGCAATCGCACACCCGCTATGCACACACGATTCATGTTCTTTCTTCTCGGTATGTGGTTGTTTGTTATAACTTGGAGACGAGCTCTGTTGAGGCTGCAGAGAGCGAGACAAAAGACTGCAGAAAAAAACTGGAGAGTTTGACGGGGCTGAATGGATTCTGTTGGTTCCATCCATGACTTTTGTCAATGGAAAATGAACTGAACTGGTGGAAACGCGGCTTCATGCTCTTTCATCAACGCTCTCATCAAAGGATTTTGTGTCTGGTCTCCTAAATGATTTATTGAAGTTGCAGAGCTGTTCTAAGTGCTTCTGATGCTGATGTTAGCTGTTGTAGGTCCACGTCAGGCAATGCTGTTCCATGATGTTTTCAACATCAGTTAATCAGAAGATTATTTTCTCAATTGACAGACTATAGACAGGTTGCATGTGCCACAAGGCAGTAGCAGGGTGTAGAAAATCTATTGCTAAAAGACAGAGGTGGGAATCAAGTCAGACTTGAATCATCTTGACTTGAACTTAAACACCAGTGACTCGTGACTTCACTTAAACTTGAGTCTTTTGACTTGAAAATATTTGATACAGTCCGTCAAGCCCAAGGATAAACAACTTTTTAAGCTGCATATTTAAAAAAAAATGTGAATCCACAAATTAATTTCCCTTAATTTCCTGAATCAACTAATGTTATAAATATTCATTCATTGACCCTTAATTCCCCAAATCACCTTGGTTTGATCCAATTTCGCAGCATCCAATCAAATTACAGGGATGCACCATGAAGGACTAATGTCACATTACTGAGCTTGATTTAGAAGAAATGATATCAAAGATAATTTCCCTTGTTATACAGATTACAAGGTGGTCAACAAAGAAACAAACTGCAGTGTGCTAAAGGTGTGGGTTAAAAATTACAGATGCAACAACTTTAAACTTTCTTTGAATTTGAAGTTGCACAAAGACTTGGACTTGGACTTTAAATATCTACAAATAAACCAATTTGCTTTGCACCAGTGAAAATACTTTTGAGAGCTGGATTTGTACGCAGCACTTATCCTCACATCTAATTTTTTTTTTTTACCACATGCCACTTTTGACAGACATCTGCTAACAGCTAGCAAACATTACATATTCCAGTGAGAGATGGCAGCTAGTACTGTAGCAGAGCAGAGGTGGCAAAAGAACATATATTCTTTACTCAGGTAAAAGTGAAAAAGTTCAGGCTCTGAAATGAACTCAAAGTATAAAAGTAAAAAGTGGTTTGTTGGTTTCATGTAATAACTTGAGGAATGTTAGTCACCTCATCGCTCCACGCACGACCTCTTCAGGGTAAGTTTCCGTAATGTTTAAGTTGCATGCTGCATTATTTATTCATGAAGCGTGTTTTTATTGCACTTTGTTGCATTTTGTGTTTATTGATACACCAACCATTTAGGTTACCACATCCATTTAGACTGAAATTAGTAATGATGCTGGGAAGACGGCAATGACGTAAAATAAAAACAATCAATAATCGCCTTCAAATGGATTAAAACTAAAGTAACGAGTCTGTTTTTAAAATGCACAGATATTTGATCATTTTGGATATTATATCCGCAACAGAATGAAATATAGGAAATTAAATAGGAATGAACATCCTGCTCTTTCTTCAAAACATACCAGACACTTGATATATCTGATTTGTTACTCTGAGAGCCGACTGCAGTACACAGGCAAAGCTTCTCTCACAGGAAACTCGATGTCAATACAGGATTTAACAGATAATATTTATCAGCCACACAGGATCATGAACAGAAAGTCTCCACATGTTATTGATTTTTTTTCTCACAAAAACTGTAAAAAATATAGGATCACGATACATTTAATATCAATTTATCACATACATAGTTTTTATCACTTATACCCAGTACAACATATTTAGTGAAACCCATTTTCTGCATTTGACCCATCCTAAGTCAGGAGCAGGGGAGAGTCATTGTGCAGCATCGAGGGACCAACTCCAGCTCTAAGCCAGAGCCTTTGTCAAGGGCACTGACAGGAGAAATTAATCTAACACACATGTTTTATCCAGCCAAAGCAGCTGCCAACAAGTCACTGCTGTCAGTCAAGTTTGTTTTTTAGCCCCCGTGTGCCTCTCACTGCTGACATTTCTTGGAAACCTGTCAATAAAATGTCACAAAAAGTGAATATAATTATTTATTAATAATAATTTCCCAGAGTCCAAGGTGACATCTCCAAAATATTTTTTCTTTTATTTTCACCACAGTGCACAAAATAAACCTTTATGACAAAAAATTTGGGACGTTGTGCAAAATGAAAATAAAGACAGAATCCAGTGATTTGCAAACGTTTTTTGATTTATATTTAATTGAATACAGCACGAAGACAAGATATTAAATGTTCAGACTGATTAATTTTATTTATTTATTTTTGGAATAATACACTCATTCTGAATTTGATGCCTGCAACAAAATGTTGGGATGGAGGCACGTTTACCACTGTGATACACCACCTTTTCTTTTCACAACACTTTTAGAAAGTGTTTGTGAACTGAGGACACTAATTGTTGAAGTCTTGACAGTGAAATTCTTTCCCATTGTCGCTTGAGGTACGACTTCAGTTTCTCAGCAGTCCGGGGTCTTGGTTGTCGCATTTTCCTTTTCAATGGGAGACAGGTCCGGACTGCAGGGAGGTCAATGTAGAACCTGAAATCTTTTACTGTGAAGCCACGTTGTGACACGTGCAGAATCCGTCTCGGCATTGTTTTAGTGAAATAAGCAGGGAAATCTCTCAAAAAGAACCCATGTGTACCTTTCAGCATTAATGGGGCCTTCACAGATGTGACAGTCACCCATGATGCCATGGGCACAAACACCCCCTTGTACCATCACAGATGCTTTTGAGGTTAGTGCTGTTAACAATCTGGATGATCCTTTTCTTCTTTAGTCCCGGGGACACAACGTCCATGATTTCAGAAAACAATCTGAACTCATCAGACCACAGAACACTTTTCCACTTTGCATCAGTCCATCTCAGCTGATGCATTTCTGGATGTTGTTGATATACGGCTTTCACTTCGCATGGTGGAGTCTTAACTTTCATTTTACAAACTGTGTTTCCTGGCAACAGTTTTCCAAAGTGGCTGTAGCATCTCAGTATGTGGGTTTTTAATGCAGTGCTGCCTGAGGGGTCAAAGGTCACGGGCATTCAATGTTGGTTTTCACGTACAGAGATTTCTCTGGATTCTCTGAATATTTTAATGATATTTTGGATTGTAGATGGTGAAACTCCTTGCCCATGCCGTTTTCCTCAAAGTTTCCTCCTTACTTATGAATGACTGAACCTGTCAAGGATGCTCCTTTAATATCCAATCATGATACTGTCACCTGTTATCAAGTTACATGTTCTTACCCGTGGATTGTTCCAAACAGGTGATTTTTTTTTAGCGTTCCACAACTTTCACAGTCTGCTCCTGTCACAGCTTTTTGCAATGTGTTGCAGACATCAAATCCAGAATGACTGTATATTTACAAAAAAATACAATGAAGTTAATCAGTTTAAACATTAAATATCTTGTCTTTGTACTGTGTTCAATTGAACACAAGTCAAATATGATTTGGAAATAATTGCATTCTGTTTGTACTTACATTTTACACAACGTCCCAGCTTTTTTTTGGAGTCGTGGTTGTATATTTCAGTCTCTGAAATCAGTTCAGTTTTTGGTTGGTTTGGGATGAGTTATTTCTCTCTGAGATTTCTGCTTCCAACCAAATACAACAGAGGCCAATAAAATTTCTACAGACGTCACATTCCTCATATACAGACCATTTCTTTAATAGAAAAGAGTCGCTATAAAACAGTCTGGCCGATGTTGCCCCGTGTGGTCCTGACTCCGCCATTTACCAACACTTTCATGTACACGCCTGTTAAAGGGGGCAACAAGATTCTCGACACATCAAACCTCTGATGTTTCCAGCCATGTAGATATGAATTTGTAATGAGGGAAAAGGGGAGAGAGGAGTGAGGAGCAGGGAGTGAAGAAGAGGAGGAGAGCGGGTGATGGAGAGAGAGAGGGGAATGGAACCAGAGAGAGGTGACACGAAGGGGGGGAGGGACGAATGAAATGTGTCCTGCTGCTGGAAGAGTTATGGCTGCCAGTCAGGATTTCATTGCGGGCTGCAGTCAATGAGCACAGAGGGAAAAACACATCAACACACACACATATACTGTAAAACACTGCATGCACACACATCTCCAACAGTAACAGCTTCTCTTGGTGCTGAATTCCTCCCTCAGACGGTGTTTGGAGATCCTCATCTTTTCCACAACATGTTCATCGGCAGGCGTCGGTCTGTGGAAAATATTCCTGCAGAATTATGCTTTGTTTGCATTATTGCTCCCCCGTGGTCTCTGACTGCACCAATATCATCACGGCTACCGAAGCATTACCAATTTAGCTGGTGACCTTGCATGTGTTCCATAATAGTCCTCCCCTGGTGGCTGTAAAGAAGACCCCAAGCCCATTCGTCTCACCGTGGTCAAATTAGACATGAAGATAATGACTTCTTCTTCTTCCTCTCTTTCAGTTGCTGGTCTCAGACTCAGAAGAAGCTTCTCTGTTTCTTCTCTGTTTGTTTCTTTACATGAAGTCTACAGATTTAGGCTCTCGGGGAATCCACACTCTAAACTGTCTAAATCACCTCTTAATTACTAATTACTCCTAAATTGTCGCCTCCTCTGTGACTCCTGCCAGCTGTGTGTGTGTGCGTTTGTTATTTTCCGTATTTATATGAGTGAGGTGTGTTTGGTTTTGTGTGTTTACTTGTTTCCTCCTTTCCTCTCTCTCTCACTCTCTCTGCACACCTGCAGTCAAGCACACCTGTCTGCCATGAGGCCGTCACCTCCTCATTACAATAACCCTTCACCAACCAGCTCCCATTCCCCGCCGGACTGTTGTGCCACACATCGTCACCTTCCTAAAATAATGGCCTAAGTCATTTTTTCAGGTAAGTCACATTGTCTTTAGATTCAGGCAAAATAATACGGCCTAAGTCACACTCTTGACATAGGCCATTATACAACAGGGGTGGAATTGCATGTTCTCCTCAGCTGAGGATTTTGGCGATTTTACCAGAGGTGGCCAGCATCACGAGGAGATGATTTAGGCAAAGAAATCATTTTTGTCAAAAAAATGACTTAGGCCATTATTTTAGGAAGGTGACGACATGAGAGTTTTCAGTGTCATGTACTTTAGGTGGCTCTCTTTTAACCCTGCTAGATCACCATGGTAACTTATGCTGAACACCTAACCCAGTCTGGAAGAAGTTATGTTCAGAGCTTCAGATTAAATCGACTGTAAAAAAGCATCTGCATTTCACTAATTACTATCCTGACGATGTTCTATATAGATCCTCAGCTGAAGGAAGATGTTATTATGCAAAGTTGTTGAACTGTACGTTAGTGAAGTCACCAAACGAAGCCATTCAGATGGCCACTGGAACCTGTGAGCATTCAGTTGTTGATGCTGAAAATATTTTTTTTTCTTTGTTGGCTTCAGGTCATATTAACACTTTAAATGTTACACAGCAGATCATCAATACACTAAAAGTGATGAAGCAACTAGAAACTATTTTGAATGATGTATTTATGAGGTTGTGAGTAAATGACAACCACAGCCCTGCACAAGATCTCACGAGTGAACATTTTAACTCCAAACAATGATCTCTTCTGAACCCTAACCCGCAATTTCCATCAGGCTCTGCTACGTCGCATTACGGAGCTGTACACCGTAGCAGCTGGAGCGACCTGCAGCCATTCTAGACGATGCTTGTGATTCCGCCAGAGGCACCTCAGCGCATCCCGGAAGCAGCTCTCCGCTCCGCTTCAAATGCGCTCCAAATCTATTTTTGACGGATGCAGCATCAATTAGCACAGAGCAGATCGAACGGGCGGGAAGTCAGACACAGAAAGGGCAGGGAGAATCTGCTTAATTTTCAAAATAAAAGACCCAGTGCAGACTCATGATCATAAAGACAGACGTAAAAGAAACTATTTAACCACATAGCCTGCTTGTCCATGTCAGAAGCACAAAGAGCAAGGAAAGAGGACCTAATCAACAAAATCTGAGTAAGTAAACATGATCAGGCAGGCAAAACGCCCTGCTGCTGAAACGCTTCTGAAACACTGCTGGTGGGGCTTGCGGCCGTGCGAAGGTTGGATCAAGACCGTGATTTGATTTGATAAAGTTGAAATATTGATTTAAAAAAAATTGACAAAACCAGACAAACAAACAAAAACAATTGGCTGATGTGAATTGGTGTATCATTAAAAACTAAATGTGATGTAAACTGACTTTATGAATAAATCATGACGTGACAGCAAGCAACTTAAACATCACGTAAAAACACTGAAAAAAAAAAGAAAAATAGGAGCAGAAGAAACATGTGTTTAGAGATGAGGAGACTGTAACATTAAAACATGAAAAACATGATATTACTACACTGATCATTGGTTTAATGGCATCAGACTGGATAATTAGCACCACCAACTGTTTATGTCAAAGCTTTAAAGAAATATTCACACAACGTAGTGGATGAAGATTCACATTGTTCACTTTTTTGGACTGTTGTGGAAATTCTGTTGAAATTTGAGCCACATTTGGATGCAAACTGACTACAGAACAGGATGAAATGAGGATGAACCCCCCCTGTGCTTTTTGATGTCAGAGTGGCGTGGAGACGAGGGTTTTTTTAGATGTTGTTCAAACTGACGAGCGGTTCAGAGGCACGAGACATGTCGCTGTGATGTTTAAGGTTAGGGGACAGCAGTGCCTCTAAATGAATGATCATCAACAGTATATTATCTGAAGATAAAGAGATTACGTCGTGATCCTGAAGTTGCAGCTGCTTACTCGACTAAAATGCCGTTTTTCCTGTGTGATTAGTTTCAGCCATCTTGAAGCTTGCATGCCTCATGTATCCTGTCCCTGCTCCCTTCCTCTGCTTCTCTCTTTCTCTCTGTATTTTGTCTCACACTCTGTCACGGGAAAACATTCATTGCTGGTCATCTATTATTGAACAGCCTCAGCAATTAATTATAAATGACTGTGTCCCTTTGAGAGTGCTAATGAATCCCCTCTCACACGGCATATTCCCACTGGCCAGCTTCGTCTTCCCGTCAGTCAAACTGTGAGCCCGCCTCCACCCAGAGAGAGTCAACAAGTCTAAAATAGAGCCTGTTATTCAGGGAAACAGTATACGTCTTTATTTTCAGTCATTTGCACCACATAGAAAAGTTAAGAGAAGTTGAAATGTATCAGAGTGTGTTATGGGTGATGAGTTCAGGGTCCTTCCTGCTCGAGGAAAGAAATGCAGTACAGCAGAGTTATAAAAGCTTGTAGAGATCAAATCTACACTTTCAGCTTTGCATTTTAGGCGTGAAACTTTAAAATATTATCCTGCATGTCACCCAAAATGCACAAGTGTGACATTGTGCATATACACAACCATTATTTTCACTTGCGTCTCTCAGCGTACAGCTCTCCTGAGCAGCTGCACAAGCCATATAGTTGTGTTTACTGTCAGGATTTTCACACACGCAAAAATAAGACTGGGCGGAAAATAAGTTGACCTCCACGGTGGCATTGTTACATTGACAGGAGATGGAAGCTGAGACGACGACAGTTTCATCGTAGAAGTTAATTTTATGCACCTGTGAATTCTTGGAGCACCTGAAATAGATATTTTCATAATAACAATGTATTAAATAAGAGTGTGAAAACAATGTGAAAGAGGTCGCTCGTAGTGATGAAGAAGAATTATCACCTGAATCTGCAGCTCCGCTCGGCTTTGCAGAGCTTTATGGTGAGTTTCAGCTCATTGTTCAGCTCAGTGGTTCCCAAACAGTTTGCCGAGCGAGGCGCAGTGGCGCCGCGAGCCAAGTCAGGATGTGCCAGGGGATTTTGTGACAACCATACATATTATTGCAGCATACAAGCTTTTTTTAAAATGTACTATAGATGGTAGGAATTATAAGTGAGCTCTGATTGTCTGATGCCTAATTTTGTTCCCTCTTGCACTTCAGGAACACTGTCTCAGATTGGCTAGTAGGCTACTCATTGCCTCCATTTGTTATGTTGGTTATCAAGGCTATTTTTTTTTTTTACCAATATGAATACAGGTGTGCCTTTATATTTTGGCTTGCCCTTTGTTGTGCCTTTGGTACAAAAAGTTTGAAAACCACTGCGGCTGTATGGCACACAACTTGACCTTTTTAGTTCACTCGGCCAATTTTCAGCCACAGCAGGCAGCTGTTTTCAGAGAAAATAGCTCTAAAAATCCACCGTACACTACCTGCTCAGCATCAAACAGGAGACAGACACAGTTAGAGACTTGGTGGTGGACATGGTGGAGCATCCGGCTGGGCTGAAACAGAATGAATACCGTACTTAGATTCACCAAGCGGCTGCAAAGGCTCTTCGTTCTTCTGTTGCGCATTTTTGAAATCAAAGTGATGGTGATATTGTCAGAAACGGGAGGCTGTTCTGGCAGGACTGAGCTGCTTGAACCTTCCATCTCAACTCCCACCGAGTCCACCACAAAATGGAGCATTTGCCTAAGGTGTCCGAGTCCACATAGCATTTAAATATTCTCACTGTTTTCTAGTATCAGTGATGTTCTGGGCAATTTTAATTACCTGCTGCAAAGTCCTCCTGTCCTGGGCCGTGCAAATCCCGTGACAGTTTGCGATGTTTCCAGTCAGGATGCTTTCTATTGCTCCTCTGTAAAACTTAACAAGAACTCTGCACATGAATTTTGCATTCTGAAGTTTCTTTAAGAAATACAGCAGACTCTGACCTTTCTTTACAGGAGTGTTGTGCTTTTATCGCCCTACGGATTATAAACTTGTTGTTAGCTGTGTAGTCAACCCTCTGTTAGCAAAGCATTAAGGTAGCTTCGTAGATCATGTCAATCAAGATGTCAGACTCACGTTTTTTTTCTCTCACCACACACACTTCCTCTTAATTCACTTCTTTGCTCTCTCCCAGAAAAACAAAAGAAAAGATATTTGGACCTGGGCCCTAAGAAACTCCATATGTGAGACACATTTTTCATGAGTTAATATTGGCTATCAAGAAAAAAAAGTTTCAGAATTTTAAAATGTTCATATTTTAAAGATAGAATTAAAAAAACAACACATCCTCGTATCTAAATGACAGAATACGCTGATTGTTAATGACTCCCAGAACAGCATATATTACCGATGGAGAGTACAGTCAGAGACAGGCTTACCAAACCTTAACTACATTACATAAGTCACGTTACACATGTGGTTTGTGTTGTGAAATGATTGCAGTTTAGTTTAGGTTCAGGCACAAAAACAACTAGGTTAGATTTTAGCAATAAAACTGTTATGTACGTCACATGACAGAGTCCATTGTGACATTTTAAGTTACCCAAAACTTGAAATAATTCTACATTTACTTTTCATTTCAACCAGGACTGGAACCCCTGTCTACTGTGTGAAAGTCCTGTGCTTGTTAAAGCCATCCATCCACCCAACCGTCGTCCAGATTCAGACTGTCTCACTCCTTATACCTCTCCTGTCATACTTACTACATCCACTAGGGGACGCTGCCTCACAATAAACGGACATATCGGTCAGAATAAACTGTTTGCACTTGCAACTAGTATGCACACTTTTTCTGCCAAGGATGGGATGCAATTAAGTAATCCTTGACAATGTAACTATAATCTCTAATTACACATTCTTTTCAGATTGGACTGATTGTAGTTGCTCGTTTTTACTAGACACCCCTGGAAGTAAAGGCCCGGTTCTCTCTGTTGTGGAGGGAAATAAATTAAGAATTAACAGTATTTTTAAAGCATTTAAACAGCTTGAATTTAATTTCACCTCATATCTGTATTTATAAATTAAAAACTGAACACCAGGATTTAATTTGGGCGTCATTAATGGCCATATGATGCTGTTCCCCAACGCACAGAATAAGTATGTCTGGAAGGGCACTTCTGTCTTTTCTTATGCTGTTTCACTGCTTTTTCTTTCTCTCCATCCTCCTCCACTCCTCCTCCCTTCTCACCCCCTCAGCTCCCTTGATCTCTCTTTAGTCTCTCTTTCCTTCATCCAGAGAGAATCATTAAAGCTCAGATATGATAGTTGGGATACATCAGAGGGAAGCTGTACCCCCACGTTCTGCTGCTTCACCTCTTCTTTTCAACTCTTCCTCTGCCTTTTCTAATCTCATTAACATTTGACATTTACATTCCCTCTTCATCCTCCATCAGCGAGCAGCTCTCTCTCTCTGTGCGCCGTCCCAGCTCACTCTCTGCAGACGGGTGTGTGGGTCGACGAACCCAACAAAAAAACCTAGACAAACTTTTCACTCCAACATGAAGAAGTGCATTAATAATAATTCTCTCAGCTTTGATACTCATGTTTTGCTCTTTTTACTCGACGGGTGGAGAATAAAATATATCAGCTCAGAAAGTTTTGAAGATATTTTTCACCGCTTCCAGCTCGTTATATATTAGAAGGCATCTGTGCCTCTGTGCATTCTCTGCATGTTTGGACTGATACGGTGATAATTATTACAAAAATCCGAGCTTAATTATGATGTTAGACTGCAGAAAGTTTTTGTGCATAAACAAATATTCCTTAATTGTCATCCATCTGTCCATTCATCCATCCATCCATCCATCCATCCATCCATCCATCCATCCATCATATACTGTAACATAAAGATTCCGATTGGCTGGAAATTGTGGATTAACCAAGAACCAAATTAACTCAAAGCAACATTATGTAAGATCTGGTATTTTTTGTGAGTTGGCGCTCCCAGTTTCAGTGTGCCATTCAATTAAAAACTGTTGTTATCATGTCTGTTTTGCAACTGTATATTGCACAGTGGTGCAATATGACATAAACTATACTCGAAGGTCCACTGTGTGACATTTACATTTTTCACTAGTGTATAATCACCTGAAAACAACCTGTCGATTCCACTGGGCGCCACGGTTTTGATCCGTCCTCCACACAGCTTCATGTCCCAGCAGTGTTTTAGAAGTGGAGCATTTTGCCCACCTGGGTGTGGTGACTCCTCTCCTCGCAGGCTACATAGATAAAACATTTCTTTTTTGTCTGTTTTTATGATTGTCAGTCCGCATGGGGCCTTATATTTTGAAAAAAATCTCTAAATCATTTCTGCATCAATTGACTACCATCAAAAATACTAGACTACGTGTATTTGAAGTGGAGAGCTGCGTAAGTGAAGCAGAGAGCTGCTTTTAGGACACGCTGAATCACAGCAATAAGCTAGGCAGATGTGTAGCAGCTGTAATGCGATACAGCCGTGCCCCCGTGGAATCAGGCCGGAAAAATCGTTGTGTTTTCATTACCTTAGAATGAGCCATTTATATGTGAAGAAGGTGTGGGTCCTCTTCCACGAGGTCTGCCAACCTGAACTGCCATGTTTCTACAGTAGCCTAGAACGGACAAACCAAACACTGGCTGAATCTTCACTGTAGATTTTAAGCTTGGAGCCACATTCATATGCACATGAACACTGTCTGAACTGGGTGTGTGCGGTGTGATGGTGTGCAAACGGCATGTTGGGACACCAGATGAGCAGTGTGGAGGCATTTTATGTTTCTATTCTGTTTTTTTACACTTGAAAACTGGTCACCATTCACTTAAACTGTTTGGAAGATTCTGCAACTCTGTTTTCCTGTGAAACTCCAGCAACGTTTTGAACTAAACCTGACCTTCGATTGCCATGAGGGTGAGTAGATAATGACTGAATTTTCATTTTTGGGTGAACTATCCCTTTAAGGACTTATTTCAATCGAACCAGAGTTGGTGACTGTTGGAACAGAGGTAACACAAACCAAGCAGTTTAAGTTAGTTTTATTTTGTTTCTGTTGAGTTTGAATGAAGCCGACGATGATGTTAAATGTTTTGCAAAAGGAGTCTGGTGAGAGCCATAAAACAGCTGTTTCTGTTCTGTTCTCACTGCGGTGATCCTTTCCATAATGTTGTCAGACTCTTAAAATAACCATCTGAGCCCGTCAGTGGCAAAAACAATTACACACAGCAAGTGTCGCCCATCCTGCACGCTCCACTGTGCACTGTGGTGAGGTGCCTGACGCCTGCTCTCTGCTTCCATCAGTTAGTTTTGTGGTTTGTGGAGATTTAGAAACTCTGTTTGTAAAGTTTAAGACGCAGCTAAAACAAAAAAAACAAGAGCTGAAACTTTACCCACAACTTGTTTCACTTTCTGTCATCAGTTAACCACCAGCACATGCTGTCATATGGATTACAACATAAAACAATATAATTGCTCATTGAAATGTTCTCCCTGTGTATTTTTATAAACTTAATATAATGCAAACTGACTGATAAAGGAAAAAAAACAACTGATTGACTGGAATGATCTCAGTCGACTGAGGGATCTCTGAGTAATGATTTGCATTTTAGACTTTCAGGGGGCAGCCCTGGTCTTTACATTGATTTTTTATTTAAGGAAAATGCTGCATATTATGGATTTAAGTAATATTTTCATTGCAGGACTTTTACATAACAGAGTATTTTCACAGTGTGGTATCAGTGCTTTTATTGAAGTAAAGGCTTTGAATACTTTCTCCACCACAGTTCATCTCTCTTCCTCTTGCCATTCAAGTCGTCTCCCAGTTTCACTTTGCAGAACTCTTCCTCTTCCTCTTCTTCCTCATTCTCATTCTGCTTTGTCCCGTCAGCTCCCTCTCTCTCTCTCTCTCTCTCTCCCTCTCTCAGTCGGTGTTTCTCTGCGTCTCTCGCCCAGGCCTGCTCTCCCTTGCCCTCCTCTCCTGTTCTCTCTCTCTGACAGGTAATCAATGAGCAGGCAGCCGTGGGGGAAGAGGCCGCGGAGGCTGCATTGGATTTCCAACGGGACTGTCGACCCAGTACAGGGTGGGGGGAGTACCGCTGGAGCGTGCCACAGAGTACAAAATGTAGCAACCACTGTGTGTGTGTGTGTGTGCACGTACACACACCCTCACACACATCCACAGAGTGTTAGGACAGCTGACTGATATCAAACCCCAGTGTAGTGTTAATGTGGAATAAATGTGCCTTTACTGTTAAATTCAGTGTGTTCACCCGCACTTCAGTAACAGTCGTCTTTCTGCTGTAATCTGATGTCCTGAATAACATTAAAAATAGAAACCTGCTGTTTGTAGAGATGCTCTTTGGTCACAAATCCAAGTCAAGTGCCCTGTGGCTGAAATGAGTGGTGCATCATCTGCTGCACGCCATCCGATCTGCAGCTGCAGCTTTATCTAACGGCTAGTCCACACTACATGCTGGAGCAGTGCATGTGTGTGCCGTTGGTTTTCATTTTGGCATCTATATTAACAGGTTAGACACAGCCTGTGTGTGCAGTGCTGCTCATGCATGTATCAGGCACGGCTGCAGCCACTGCAGCTTACTGATCAACTTCAGAAAACAGCTATTTTCCCCTTTTACAAACTTTTCTGCAAAGTCTCTAGAAAGAGCGGGCTTTCAGCGGCAGAAACACAGCCTGTGTGGACACCACAGCGTGTTCGAGCTGCAGCAGTTCAGCGACCATGCCGTCATGCGCTGCTCAAGCATGTAGTATGAACCTTAATCTATTAGCATACCGTATCAACATTGATCATTTGTTTCGTATATTAGCACTTTAAACAAGTACTGCCTAAATAACTCCCCTTTGCTACAAAGCTGGTAGCAAACTAACGTTAAACCGTCGCTGTAGGTGCTACTGCTAACTTTCCATTTACAAACTGACTCATCTATTCTGGTGCATTTTTTTGATGCTGCAGTTGTTGCATTTAGCAATTCTTTTATTGGGCTTGGTGTGAAATTATTATAACCAAAGTCTGTGACGAATGGCTCAGCAGCTGCAGGTGTGCTCGCAACTGTTGTTGCTGCAGCTTACAGTCGTCTGTGGCTGTGCGCACCAGATATGGAAGTTTACACATGATAATCAGAGAGAGTTCCTTACTGTAATACACCAAAAAACAAACAAACAAAACAAAACAAAACAATGGTTCACAAGTTTAAAATCTCGAGTCTAAGTTGAGTCTCATGTCTTTTAAGGATGAGTCTCGAGTAAAGTCTCAACTCACTGTGTGAGACTCAAGTCCCCATCTCTGGTAATCAGAGATCCTGGGCCTGTATTTACCAACCTGTTGAGAATTAGACTCAAGAATGCTATAAAGAGCTGATTTAAGGGTAAAAACAGTGAAGATTAAGGTTTGGTATTTTGATTTGCCTGACCTTAAAATTCACAGTTGGAGGGTCTTTCAAATGAGGCAACACAAAGCAAGTTGTTGATATCTTGGTGAAAAATGTGTCTTAGACTTTTGTGCTGAGAATAGACAGAACCATCTCAGTGTCACTGTCAATCTGCTTGGTGATTTGGTGATCTGGTTGGTGACTTTGTCAGTAAGAGCAAAAACTAAACACTTGGAGCAGCACCAACAAGTAGATGCATTTAAATCTGCATCAAAAATATCTTTTTCTGTGGTAAAACAGTCTGAATTAGAACTCTGGTTCCCAACCTGGGGTCTGGGCCCCCACGTCCCCCAAGGCTTTTCCTGCTCTGAAGTTCTCAAAATTAGATGTGCACATGTTCACTAAAATCACAATTTATACAAAAGTCTGTATACAAAAGTATTTAAGAAAGATTAAAAAAAAAAAATGTTGTCAATCAAAAATAGACCTCTTAAGCTCTGCGAGTGTGTTAAAGGGTTACTCTGTTTGAATGTTAAAAGAAAAAAAAATGTTGAGCTTATACTAGAAAAGAGGCTTTTACTTTATTCAAGGAAAAAAAGGTTTGGAACCACTGATCTAGACTAATATAAATGATTAATAAAGAACTTGTTGTCCACAGCTGCTTTATACTGTATGAAAAGCTTCTCCTTCGGGCCCTGCAGGGGTCCGAAGGCAGCAGGACAGAAATGTTGATAAATCTTCTGATTTCTTTAGTCGCACAATTATTCAAACACCTCCACATATCAGACTGATTTATCCCTGCATTCTGTCTGTTTATGTGAGGGATGACAGATTACCTGAGCTCATTAATCCTGTGTGTCACAGCCTCCTCTCCAGCTCCTTTCAGTGGTTCATATTTAATTGTTGAAACAAAACAAACGCTGCTGTGCCACATTTTAAGATAAGAAGCCATTTAAAACATGAAAAACAGCAGGATTATGATTGAAATAGTGTCTCTGGTGCAATCATATGAACAGCTTTACTAAACCGTTTTTTAATTATTTGGGGTCTGTCATCATTGTACTAATTATCTGTTTAAAGAACTCACATCTGTCTCTGGCTGCAGATTGCGATGCTGTGCTCTCATCATGACGCTCTGCACCTTTGGAAAATCATCGAGCCTTTGTTAGAAAACATGTTGAGATCTGGGATAAATGCACGTGAAGTGTTGTCTCAGTCCTTGTGTGACTTGATTTCTTCATACTGACCATTTATTCACCACAAAAACAACCATTCAGACAGAGCAAACAACGCAGGGTACAGATTATTCTTAGCCCGGTGACCCACAGTAATTTCATATAAATCATGTGCTTCCTTTCGGCGCATGTTTGCTTTATTTGAATATTGTTTAAAAAGGTCAGCAGTGATTGAGTTAGACTGCTTCACTTTCACCTGCTGGACGTTTAAACAGAGCGAGCAGCAGCAGCTGCAGTCAATTTAGACTAATTACTGAGCAGAGTGAAGACTGATGCTGCTGCTCCTGCACGTTCTCGTCTTTTCTTCATACTTTTACTCTCTGTGAATGTTCAATGTGCTTTTCTCTGCAGTTAAGTTAAGGTTTTATTTGTCATTTTAATTTTTAATTAGCCTGTGTCACTGATTAGTTTAATGTAATGCTTACTCTCCCATGTAATGGTAGTTCTACTTAATGTGATTATTACTACAGGTAAATTGTGATGGTTTGGTTCGTTCATTGGGTGGTTTGGCTTCAATCTGCTGTATGTTTAGATGCAATACGCCTTTATTTCGGGCTACAAATAATTACACAACTGTGGCTTGGCTTGGTAGTTCTCTAAGTCTGTAGATTTCTCCACGAGTTGAAGAGGTGTTCATGGAGATGTAGTGAGACAAATTCTGTATGAAAAGAGTTTGGTGGGTCGTATTTTGTCAGGTTTTGTCATTTTCTAACATAAACTGCAAATGTTATCATGGGTGCCTATCTAGCTTATTACAGAAACCCAACTGACCAAAGAAAAATAGCCCTTCAGCATTAGAACACATACTGTCTGAGTTTAGGCTAACGTCTGTAAAACGCTCACTTAAACGAATCAGACTTACTTTCAGGGATTTGTGCTTTATAATGGAGTTTTTTTTAAAGTCTAATCTACGTTTTCATTAGTTTTCAGGCTGAGCTTCACCTGAAGGTTTCCATTGAAGGTCCCCCCCAGACACATTTTAGTACTTTGTTATGATTAATATACTGTTTTCTCACAGAAGAAGTAAAAAATAAAGGACATCTAATCTTTCTTACTCATTCAGAAATTCTGGATGTGGCCTCGCACCCCACCCATCACAGCTGCTTAGGCTAGGTTGACCAATTTGTCTGATGAAGGTCTAGTACCGTAACGTAGGTAACAGATGTTATATTGCAAATTAGACTGTGTGCAAGAGTCCTTTTGCAGCTGGCCTGTAAAAGAGCAGTGTGCATACAGATAGACAGCGTTCGCAAAGACTTGGAGAAGGAGTCGGTTGTGCAACAAAACACTTAGTCTTACACTTACTCCAGACATATCAGAATGGTAAGTGTTCTGTTTTTCTATTGACTTGGAATCATTATGAAAGTTCAACATCATGTTTATGCACATGAACGTTAGGAGTCAACCAGGGAGATGTGCTGGGATAATCAAATCAAATCAAATCAAATTTTATTTATATAGCACCAATTCACAACAAAGTTGTCTCAAGACACTTTACATATAGAGTAGGTCTAGACCACACTCTATAATCATATTTACATCCGACAATTGAAACAATTCCCACATAGGCAAGCACTTTGGCGACAGTGGCGAGGAAAAACTTCCTTTTAACAGGCAGAAACCTCGGACAGATCATGGCTTATGGTGGGCGGCGATCTGACGGCACCGGTCGGGTTTGAGAGGGAAAGAGGAGAAGGGGAAGAAAGAGAGGAGGTAGGAGGGGTGGAGAGAGAGAGAAAAGAACAAGCAGAGAGAACAGTACAGAACATCAACAGTAAAACTATGTGTAGGGAATGGTAGTACATATAAATATGTAAGCTGTATGTGAATAATAATACTAATACTAGATGTTACAATAAGATAGTAGAAATAATAATAATAGTAGCAATGACAATGTGATGAATGTTTAATTGATTTAGTGAGTTATAATAATCCACAGTAGAAGGTGCAGCAGTGATCAGCTGATCCATGCGCGGCCACAGTCCATGAGAATCTGCAGGATGACAAAGCAGAAAGACTCTGGGGAAGGACTCAAGTCAGTAACAGGCATTAATGGAACATAAACATCTGAGGAGAGAGATGAAGAAAACCTGACTGATGACAACCTGAACAATGCATGAACAAGATTACTTTTTCCAAATTTTACGACAGCCAGGTACAGCAACAGTCTGTGTTCAAGCACAGTTTTCTACGTCCCCCCTTTGTAGCTTTGGTCCTCAACCACAAAAAGAGCAAAACACAACTGTGCTATTTTTTTCTGAACATATAACAGTGTACCATGAAGTAATAATTAGCATGTCAAGCTTATATCTGAAAATAGAGCATCTGAAGCTTGGAAGGCTTTGCTATTGTCCTCTGGAGGTGGAATTTCACTTTGTTGGATCTGTCCTTGGTCTGTGAACATGTGTCCAACATAGCTTACCTCCTTAAACCTGAACTTCACCTGCCTGTCTCAATCCAGCACCTTCTTCAGGTCTTTGTCCTGCTTTTCAACTCCTTTCCTGCCAGCGTTGATGTTGTCCCCCATTGTGACACATGAGCATCTGGAAAAGATTTTGTTCATACCAACGGGCATTCTGGGGAACTTAAATCTGCCAAAAGAAGTTGTGAGTCAAGTGTAGAGAGATGAGATGTCATCCAGTTTGCCAGAAGAAGCTTTTTGCATCAAGTACGGAGAAGATAGCAACCAAGACATTTGTGCTGCTGCTTTGCACGTGTGGTGGCCACCTTTGGAGACCCATTCTGCGGGCTTGTCCATTTGTTTGATCTGTCCCAGAGCCTGCATTCTCTGAAGCCCCTGTTTGACCTTTTTCTGCGTGGTCACATGGATGCCATATGAAGCTGCAGATCATATGGCTGCTCACCTGTAGAGTCACTGCACCGATCGGTTTGATCGTATCTCCTCCAAAAGCAATGAGTCCAACTTGCTTGTGTGGCTTGTATAATTTTTCAGTGAGCCTCATGAGTTCGTATGTGTCAAGGGACATGACATTACATTTGGCCCCCGTGTCCACTTCTAACTTGAGGGTTTTGTCATTAACTGTCCAGTGCAATGTCCTTCTCTTTTGTTACTGTCATCATCAGTTTGCACTGAGTTTATGTTGTTATGCTCATAATAACAGGCCTTCAATGGTGAATGTCCCGTCACTGTGTGGACAAAGGCATTAAAATGATGATGTGATGACATTTTAAATCAAAAAGCTCAAAGGTTAATGGTTTTTATTAAATTCCTTCAAAGTTACAGGTCAATATAGTGGAAAGTTCCACATTAAATTCCTTCAGTTTTCACTACAGACATTATATGATGTAACCTGTAACTTGACAGGTTGGTGGAGACAAACAACTGTGACACTATTTTTTTTTACCGCCCTGTTTTATACGACCGTTGACAGCTGACTTCTCACTTGTCTTAACCGACCACTAGCGGCCGCAAGTGATCACAACTGCGTCAGTTTGAAATCTTGTTTCAGCTTGAGAGTGGAACTTTGCAACTCTCCGCTGGTTGCAGTTGTGGTTTCATTGCAGTAAGTATTTCACCATCTGTTGCCTGATACAGACCTGCACTCTGAGTGACTTCTTCCAGTTTGGCTAATGTGAGGTCAGTCTCTTTAAGCAAGCCACGTCTGACACTGTGACCGCTCATTACACAAACTAGTATGTCTCGGGTGAGCTCATCTTGTGATGCACCGAAGTTACAGATTTCTTAATGTGCTCAGGGATGCTGCAACCGTCTCACCAGGTTTTTGGTATCTGGTGTTGTATCGTACTGGTCTCAGGGTTGCATATTGGGAACTGAACTGTTTATTCAACTAGAATCAAATAATAACAACTCAAAGAGTAAAATCTCTCTCTTTCATGGAAGGCTTCATGTTTAAAGTGAAACATCCGCTGCCAGTGTTGAATTATGATTGAAATATCGCAATCTGGAAGCAGCTGATCAACCCTTCCTAAGATATGTTACTTGGTGCTAGGCTCATCTATGTTGGAAAGACAACCAGATTTTGAAGATGGTTGGAAGATATTGTGGGATGTAAATATATATACATTATGGATGTTCCTGGTGACTAATTTCCCTGTCTAGTCGACTAGTTTAACAGTAAGAAAACACTCAGAAAGCAGTTAATATTGAGCACAATCTTTAAATTTATAATGTTAAACACTGTCCAAAAAATACTGTGTGTATTAAGAGCCATTTGAAGCTGTTAATCACAGTCCACAATTGCCAAATCGTATTTTAAATGCTGCTGAAATGTGTGCTGCTTTGCACTGTGCAATACAAACATCACACATTAACCTATAAAACATGACAACAACTCATTAAATGCTTCAGCTTTTCAGACCGAAGAGGATCACAGTGTCTGCAGGTAAACAACCCGGTGCTGATGTTAGCTGTCAGCCTGCTACACAGTGTGGCTAATGTTAGCAGTGCTAGCAGCAGCAGCTGCTCTGCTTGCAGGTTAACGTCCGTGTCTGTGCTGAATGTGGTCACATGTTGCTCCAGTCGAGTGTTTATATATCAGTTTATCCTGTCACAGTCTACATTTAACATTATTTCCATTTTCTAGATTAAAACACTGCCAAACCGCGCTGGTTTTACGAGCTGTCTTCTGTTCGACTTTGCTGATAAACACATCCAGGGTTGCATGGACCATCAGTGCATACGCGCTTACGGCGTACAGCGAGAGGGGCTGCTGTCTGATGGGGCTGCGGCTCCGACTTGTGGCGGGCGGCTGCGTAACATCTTAGAGACAACAGATAACTGGCATTGTGCATGAATAAAATATTGCTTAATAGTTTAACTGGCAACGTTTAATCGTGTAGTCGACTAATTACGTACATCCCTAATATACATATAGTCACATCTTAACTTAGCTAATGTTAGCACACATTAGCTAAATATCAAGCTAACAATTGATGTAGGTTAGCTGGTTTGTTAGCTAGTTTTTTTTTTTCACATTAGCTAACTTAAGATGTAACATTAATATACAGTAGATGTGCCCTTTTAATCCCCCATTGACATCTTAATTATCTTAAAAATTTGTTTTCAACACAGACAAGCCGAGCATGTAGCATCTCTAAGTACAGGAAACAGAAAAGGAGAAAGTTAACAGAGGTTCCATGAGGTTCGACTGAGAGTTTAAGTTGTGTCATTAGTAATGTTATTGTGCAGTTTGTTAAAGACATCCACTAGCATGTATGTAATGAGTCTATGGGTAAAAAAAAGAAAATGCAACTTCTAATATTTCATGCGATACAAACTAATCTAAAAAGCTGAATGGCCTGTCTGCTCCATGTAGCCGCTGCAGAGCAACAACACACAGTCCTGTGTTGGAGGCAGTGACCCCATGATTGTGATTTGTTGTGGCACAGAGATTTAACAGGCGTGTTACCAGGCAGATGTGGCAGGATGTGGATCAGCTGCCCCAGTGAGACCTGAGCGGGACGAGGTAGACGTGAGGTCATCCTTCACTGCGTGTAAGTTGTCCACATGACGTGTTGCCGTTTTAAGTTGCTGAATGCAAGAAGATGCCGAGTCAGCTGCTGTTAGCGTTTCATTGTGCTGCTCGGGCCCGGCGGAGGCTGATGGAGTCTGAAGGCTGTCTGATGTACAACATGTCAACACCTTTGTCATATTTCTGTAAGTGTGATGAAGCAGCTCACAGCTCCGTCACATAGCTGACGGTGTTCTTTCAAATATCTTACAAGTATAAAGTCAAAGACAAACTTGCTGTTGAAGGAGCCGCAGAAAGTGAACAAGAAAATTATTATTGCAGTTTTAGGGATCCCAGTTTTCTATTTAACTCCAAGTGTTGCTTGACCAAATGTCCTGCAGCACGTGCAGAGTGTTACTAACACAATGTTTGCTAACGGGGGCTGTAGCTGCAACTGAGGACACTGAGGTCATGTCCTCAGCTGTTTGGGTGATGTTGATTTTAGCAGCCTGTTACTGTGTGTGTGTGTGTGTGTGTGTGTGTGTGTGTGTGTTACTATGTGTAACTTTCAATCTGCTTGGAGACATGGAAAAATTGATCAGTGACTATATCGACCCTTTCGTTGTTTAAAAAAAATGAAGCGAAAGTGATGGAAAACAGTCGGGAAAAAAGTTTTTATTTTTTAGAGCAAACTCTAAATAAATTTAGTATTTTGTTCTTGAGGTCCTTCTTGAAATTTTGATTTCCTCCGAAGAGATTTCAGTGAATAATCTCGCTTCTCTAATTTGTGCTCTCCTCACTCTGACATCTCTTCATACATTAATACATGTGTGTAGTAGGGGTCAGGGAAAAAAATGATAGAGCGGGGCAATATTTTATCGATACACAGACGCCAAGTAGCAATCTTTTATTGTATAAATTATCACCACTGCAAATACGAATTTAATAGAATAAGATAAGATGGTGCTGAGGTCACGGTCAGTGGGATTGATAGATTTTTATGATTTTCTTGCACTAAAAATTAAGTTTTATCTAAAAAGATAAAGTCCCAAAGGACTTCGGGGACATAATTTGCAGCTGATAAAGGTAATGAATTGCATTATGTTATCACAATACTCATTACTGCAAACATAAATTTCTAGAAGAAATGAAAAATTCCCTTTTAACCTTTTTAGATCACAAGCCCAGTCATACTGTGGGCCTATTTAACACACACACACACATGCTAAAGTCCTCTTGTAAAACAAAATGTGCGCTCAATAATATGACATCCACTCGTCCACTTGTCTTTAACTTTTAGCAGCACTGTGCTTAGAGTCATTAGTTAGCTAGATGGTCTTTTAGTGTCCTCTGGGCTCTGTGCAGGCACCTCACCTCCCCAGTATCACCGATGCTCAGTAGATGGGATCCAATGACATTCTGAGTGATTTTTCAATCACCCGCTGCAGAATCCTCCTGTCCTGGAAATGCTGTTTCATCTGGACTTTAAGTGTCACGATAATATTTTATCATTTGGCCTCTGATGTTGTTTCAAACCCTTAATGTGTAGGTGCTGTTTGTGCATGTGTGTGTTTTTCAGGCCTGTGTGTGTAAAATGACAACAAAGAACAAACTGAATATGTCCTGGCTTGCCCTCTTCTTTTTCTGCAGCTTCTTAATATTTTTTAGTTTGCTCGTTGATCGATTATATAAAGTTTACGGAACACTAGTTCACTTCCTGCTTCAGTTTCTGAGTGAATGTCAGATAATCTCTGTCAAATACGGGATTGTTGTTGAGCTGCTGTCCCCTCGGTATCTTTTTTATTTCCCCAATATTCTGAGAGTGTCACTTTTTGTCGAATTTCTTTCTTGTAGAGATTAGTTTTGCTTCACAGTCCTCCAGAGAAAATGATGTGTGTTTTGTTGAGTGTCAGACAGTGACTGCTGGGAGTTGATGCTGCTCGCTTGGTCACTGCTGATTGACAGACTCTGGGCTTGATTCCACAGCGAGAAGACTCATTACACTGGGATGTGCGTATAGCACAAGTGTGAGAGTGTATTTCAAACTTTCAAACAAATGAGAATAACAGAGAATAAAAGGTTTGTTCACAGTGTTTGCTGCAGTGATGGAGGTGCCGGCAGTGGTGGAAAGAGAACTGAAAATCTGTACTCACGTACAAGCACTGTTACATAACTAAAACATTACTCAATTACAAGTAAAAGTACTGGTTTTAGAAAAATACTGAAGCAAAAACACAAAGTATTCATGTAAAAAACTACTCAGAATATTAGTTGTTTTAACCACTGATGTTTAAGGCACCTCAACAAATTTTGTGCGTTTCATAGTTGAAAATGCTCGCAATTGATTAATCATTAATAATTTATCATTTATAACTTTTAGATTTATAAATTTTTTTCCTCTTTTTCAATTATATTCTGGATTATTTTGTCATTTTGTCTCATTTTAAGTGTAAGTTTCCGTCAACAAATGGCTCTGCCAGACAAAACAGTGACTGCCATTCCTATACTGTTGATTAAACATCTAAACATTCTACTGTGGATTATTATAACTCACTTAATCAATCAGACATTCATCACATTGTTGTCGCCACTCTTTTATTAATTCTGCTATCATTACTGTAACATCTAGTATGAGTATTATTATTT
>JAJHUR010137362.1:1227-29769 GCA_027495735.1 Lutjanus campechanus | reverse complement strand
ACTTACACCATGTTTGTAGCCTAAATCTTCACTGTAGATCCTTAGCTTGGAGCCACATTCACATGCATGTGCACACTGTCTGAGCTGGGGGTGTGTGGTGTGACAGTGTGCAAGCACAAGTGAACGGCATGTTGGGGCTGTGAGAGACTTGGATTACACCAAATGAGCAGTGTGGATGCATTTTAAGTTTTTTTGGGCTGCTTGTTACTGAAAACTGGTCACCATTCACTTAAACTGTTCCAGCACTGTTTTGTGGACCAAAGAAAAAAAAAGAACTAATAAATTAATCTTTGATGGTGCTACACAGTCAGGTTCTTTAGAATACTATTAATGCATTATTTGTACATTTAAGGGTAAAGTATTTTGATTGCCGACTGATAAACTTGTTTTTAAGAATAATGTATTTCTATGTTAAAAACACAAATGCAAACCTGTCTTTCCTCATTAGTTTGACTCGGCTTCAACATCTCAGTGTGCTGGACAATAAGCTGGAGGAGCTCCCTGCTGAGTTGGGTCATCTCACCTGGTTGTCTGAGATAAACTTGACTTCCAATTGTTTGTCTCGGCTTCCTCAGCAACTGTACCAGTGTAAAGAACTAACCAAGTTATATGTAGCCAGAAACAAACTGACCAGCCTACCAGAGGTACTCACTCACTGATGTGATTTTATTGGATGTCCTCAACTCATAGATTTGAAAACTCTCAACACATTTAACATACTTTTCATGTTTAGCACAGAATAGCTACAGCCACCTAACCAAAGACTTGCCTTACATTTCACTCAGGGAATTGGGGCACTGGCAAAACTCCAAGTCCTGGATGTGGCTGGGAACAAGTTGTCCATGTTCCCCGTTGAGGTACAATATACAGTATGACTCAGCAGCACAATGCTGTGCCATGTTAATATCTAAAAACAAGGGGTTGACCTAAACTGATGCAATTTTTTCAGGGCCGATACCGATTATTAGTAATCATGGAAACTGATGTTTTGAACTGAAATTTGCAATAAGAATGAAAATCTACTATCTAACTATTTGGTAGCCAGGTAGCTCAGTTGGTAGATCATGTGACCAGTGTACTGAGGCAGTGAGTCTTCTGCAGCAGCCGTGGGTTTGACTCCTGCCTGTGAGCCTTTGCTGCATGTCATCCCTCCACTCTCTCTCCCACTTTCCTGTCATATCTTCAGCTTTCCTATCAAGAAAGGCATAAAAGAGCTGTCAGCAGGTGAAGAACTGAACATTTACATAAATAAATAAACAAAATAGCTCCCACACGTTTCTTAAAGTAAATAAAATAAAAAAATAAATAAAGGAAATAAAGCTTAAATTTGAACTAAAATTTGTAAAATATCTTTAAGCACACATTTACAGTAAGGCATTTTTAAATTAATTTATCTAATTAGCAGCTGGATTAAAAAAACAACACAGATTCCAATAATTGTAAGAATGCTGAATATCTGAAACAGTAATCAGCCAGGCTGATAATCAGTGGACCCCCACTAAAACCATAGAATTACAGCTTCACTGTATGACACATGACATTGCTCTGTGTAGTTTCACCTGCTGCCCCTGAATGAGCTCTACTTTGAAGGCAACAGGTTTGTGCGCTGTGAGCCGATGTCGTCAGTGCAGGACGCAGAGGTGCTTTCATTAAAGGTAAAGTGTCACTGAAGTACCGCAGACAGAACAACACTTACCATATTTATCATCCACTACGTAGGATAGCACCTGATTATTCTTGTTCCATCTTTGTTTCCCAGGAGCTGGTTGCCAGATTCGTGTTGCGGGAGGACAAAAACAGATCCTCTCTGGTCCACAGGATGCTTCCCCACTACCCACTCCTGACTGCCCTGTTAGCTAGTGGCAGCTATTGTGCGATCTGCCGGAGCCCCTTCCTCACCACCTGGTTGGAGTGTGTGCATTTTATCAGTCTGAAGAAGGTGTGAATAGACTTTGTGATTTGTGATTCTGTGGGAACTGGTAAAATAATACTGCATTTAAACAGAATAGATATGTAGTGGCTCATGTAATTAAATGTTCTTTGTCATGTTTTTGTTTCTTACAGGACATGAAAATAAGACGTTCGCTGACGATTCCAGTGCGTGCCCTTCTTTGTTCCTACAAGTGCTTTAATACAGAGGGACACTCCTACTATGGTGTTGCTACAAGATAAATACAAGCTCATTAAAAAGGTCATATTCTTCATCCCGATCACTATACCATCTCATTTTTTTAAACTAAAACTGTGGGCACAGATCTGCTAATACACAAATTTAACAGTAGACCTCACCCAAACAATGCTGAACATATGTTATTATGGTGCAGTGGTGGACAGTAACTGAGCACATGCGCTCAATATCCCACAGATGTTATTTGACTCTGTGGTCACTAGGTGGCATCAAATGATCATGGAAAAATGCCCAGTGTAAACACTCGATACAGGCTTCATTTGATAGCATGCAGAATATATGCTGTGTGTTAACTGAAGCTTTCATAAAGTTCCCAGTAATAGAATTAACATAGTAACAAATGGGTGCCAGGTCTGTACATGATGACTTTGCTTACTACTGTGTACTTGTGTGCTATTTACTCTAAATCTTTACATGTGAATATATATTAACTATAGCTCCTTTCTCACATTGGTTGGTCAGTTCAGGTATGTAATATATAGCTGACAACTCTGTACTATACTTTTAGCATGTGTGTTCCACATAACGCCTACAAAGAGGCTCAACCATTAGTTACAGTTAAATGAACAGTATGTAATTTCTGCCGGCAGGGGTATCTTAATCAAAACAATAACAAAAGATGGATTTTGATGATGTTGTGAAGTAGTGTGGGATCATGGGTGTTGGTCGTCATTTTTTTTTCTTTTTACCCAGTAGCCACATAGTTGAAACCTAATTAAAAGTTAGAAGTTAAAAAGATAGTCTGCATTTAAAAGAAGAAGTTTGCACAAAAACTCAACTGATTTATTGCAGACTATTGTTGTTCGAGATGGCATTTGTTTTATCTAACCGTATGTGGTTTATTGACCCGGTACAGTCACACACTGCTGAAAAAAATTATAGCAATGCCTGAATAAAAAAAACAAACAAACAATATATCTTTTGCACATGTGTACGCAAAAATCACAAAACCCCCAAGGCACTCAAAACAACTTCATCAGCTGACAAAGGCTTCGTGCCGTGTTGTTTGTTTTAAGGTCTAACGTGACCTTGCTGTGAAAATAAAGGCATTTTAAATGTTTTGAAAGAGAGTGTTTTGGAGGTTTTGTGATTTCTGTGCACACGTGTCCCTATCCAAAGAGCACCTCAGACAAACTCAATTTGAGTCCAGGAAGTGCTCCTACCCAAACATTTTTTGATATCTCCTACACATATATTGGCCGTGTAAATCTAGTGAGATCGTATTCCCCTGTCAGTGCTGTTCCATAGCTGCCCCATCACTGTCTCCATCTCCAGCCAGTGGCATCTGTTCCAACCTGCCAGACAACAGAGAGATAGAGGGAGCGGGAGGGAGAGAGAACTTCATTTCTAGCAAATTAATTTCCCATCCACGCCTCCAGAGCTCGCTAGCTCGTTCACTAGCTGCTGCGGCCGCTGCTGCGTGTGTCTACTGAGTCGGAGCCTCATGCATAAGGCATCAGGTTTAATTGCAAACCCAGAAACTAATGACTTTGGACTGGTTAACAGCAGGGGAGCCATACATCTCGAGCAAACTGAATGAAAAATCAGCTCAGAGGAGAGAAAAAAAGGAGCCTAGCCCCTAATTGATGAATAATTGAAGCGGCGAGCTACAGGGCATAATTGTGACATTTTGTTTCAATCAATTTCCAAGTGGTGTGGGCGAAAGTGCACTTAAAGGGAAAAAGGCAATGACAAAGAATGAGAAAGAAAGAGGGAGATAGAGAGAGCGGTCGGTGATGGAAATGGACATCGGGTCTTCAGTCATTGCAATGACATTTGCCGGGGCAAAAGACCAGACTCATTCAAACACAAAATGACTTTTCTCTCCATCTTCATCTCACTTTGTGGGGTTTCTGTCAAACTCCTGTTATGCTACTGTGAGGTCACTTTTTCACTCCCAGCCAATGGATCCATATCCTTTTAAAATGATTTCTTTTGTTCGTTTTCACTTGGCCTATCCGTTTTTAAAAAATCAATTACAAAGCTGCTGTACATTTACAGCACAGGGACACTAAAATGAAGCTGCCATCTGTTTAAGTGGATGTGTTTATGTTTGTTTTTTTTATTTAGCCTGAATTTCTTTTCCAGTCAGCTCAGTTAGTTTACTGTCAGTTACAGTATGAGGGCACTGGGCCAAGTCAGCCAGTGTGGTGGAACTAAACACCACACCAGTCTGTCTTGGCCTTGTTGGCGTGGAGTGGACAGAGCCTCGGGGTCAGGCAGACAAAGAGAAGCAGTCAGGGCCACTGGAGCACAGCACCAGCTGAGCTCCCGCATTAGTGCCCTACTTTGTTTGGATTTTTATTTTAATACAGTTATTTCCAAAAGATTCAGTAAATTATGATGAAACCATAATATATGTTCTCAACTCGCGCACATGAATGATCCACCCAAAAACAGAAATCATGTCATTAACATTGTCTCAGACATATAGGTATATACAGTCAGTGATTTGTTCATTTTTAACTGGTGGGTCGGCCCAGTGGGAGCAGCCCCTTTCCACCAATTAACCAACACATACACTCATGTACACCTCTCAAAGGACATATTCACATATTTTGTGTAGGCATATTCTTTGACTGAATGGATTTGAAAAATGTCTTAAATTGAATTACAGTCAGTAACAGTTTTTAAAAGGTCTTCTTGTACCTGCTCCTCTCAAAGTTTACACCAAACATCTGTAGTAAAAAACTACATCTGTAATCATGTTTTCCCTCAAATATTTTGTTACAGAGATGGCTTCATGGTCAGGGGGTGTATTTTCAGCAGCACAGATGCTACTGAATCATCCTAGGAAGTTAATAGGAATACTCTATGAACGTCTTGCTCTTCACATTGCTACTTGTTATTTAACATTACTCTACAGTATATAGGCTACACTATTTAGTACAGTATTTAGTTTAGTGAATATTACAGATTCAAGACAAAACAGCACAATTACAAATCTGCCTACTACTTCAGCACCATGGACACAGCGCCATGGATTTATCCTGGAAGGTAACAAGCTGCCATTGCTGCAGTGGCGTCTCCCTACAGTTTGAACACGAATTAATGCAAACTGCCATAAGAAGTTTACAATTTTCTACTTTTGTCTTTACTTTTTGTGTAAGGTTTGTTTTGACGACAATGTCTAAGAAGAAAAGAAAGAAGAAAGAACCTGAGCAGTTTCGCTGTTCCAACAGTTGTGTCAAACTTGACCTTTGGGGGGAAAAAATGGAATGCAGAATACACAAACGCTCCTTCATGAAGAGTACCGCTGTCTGAGACCATACATTCGACATAGAGTCACAAACAGGAACATATTAACAGACAGGAACTTTGTTCCTGAAAATCTTGAATAACAGATGAAAAATGTGAATTCATATATATATTATTAGTATATTTCACATCACTTTAATGTCCATTTCTGGCAATTGTCACAATCAATGTCTAACTACTATGTAAAATTTGAGGAACATTAATAATGCCATCCTAAAAGGTACTTTCATCAGTTACTGGAAGAGTAAACTGTGAAAAATCTTGCGAGAGTTTTGCACATGATCGATTCCTTCTAGACACAACCTGCAGACACAGAGTGACGGGCAGGACGTGCCACCGCAATAACGGCTCTAAAATCTACCAAGTCTCACAGATCACAAAAACAAGATGCAACGTGTTAATTATTGAGCTTTGTGCTAGTAGGTGGATTGTGTTACCACTCAAAAAGCCAAGCTAGCTGTCTCTGTCTTCGCTGTTTCCAGTCTTTATTGCAGTCTTTCACTTGCCCTATTCATTTTTTAAAAAGTCAATTATAAAGCTGCTGTGCATTTACAGCACAGAAAAACTACAGTGAGACTGCCATCTGTTCAACGGGAGTTTGTGTTTTTTCTTTTTAGCAAAGCCTGAATTCCTTTTCCAGTCAGCTTAGTTAGTTAGCTTAGCACAATGACGGGGGGAAACGGCGAGAAACAGAAAGAGAGAAACAAGATACAACGTGTTACTCAGTGAGCTTATTACTGCTAGGTGGATTTTCTTGCCACCCACAGAGCCAAGCAAGCTGTCCGTCTTCCTTGTTTCCAGTCTTTATGCTAAGCTAAGCTACCTTGCTGCTGGTGGTAGCTTCATAATTACTGTGTAGACACAATAGTTGTATTGATCTTCTCACCTAACTCTTGGCAAAAAAAGTGAAAAAATGTATTTCCCACAATGTTAAATTTGCATTCAGAAAGATATTGTACCACCCAAATTATAAGTAGTTCCCCATTAAGTCCAGCTCTGGTTTATTTTAAATGCATAGCACTTCACAGGGAAATTTTGCTTGGTTATATCACTACAGACTTTGCTGTCCTGCCTCTGGCACTAGAAGAGAGCTGTATGTTCACACATTTACGTTCAAACTTTTTAAAGACTTAATTTCCATTGCTAAGGTTACACAGACACCATTTTGTTCTAGGGTGAATTTTACCATAAATTATCTATAATTTAGAAAAATATTAACTGGATTTACGTCATGACCTCACAGTGGAAAATGCAGAAATTGTTTTTGGGGGTTGTGCATATATGAACATGGCTAATAAATAGGTCATTTCACTCTGCTGGCACCGTACTAATGGGTGAAAGGCCAACGGTACGTGCCTTCTTAAAGGCAGCAGATGTTGGGTCCTGAAGCAGTGGAGCAGCAGCAGCAGCAGCAGCAGTGCCACTAGCTCAGTGGCCTCAGGACTTGTCTGTTAGTCTGTCTGGTGTCTGGTGTCAAGCTTTCTGCATGTTCTCACACATACACACAACACACTGCAGAAGAGCAAATACAATCACTCCACCCACTCTGCATTGATGACACATCATCAAGATAATTTTGCCCCCATCGCTTTGTTTTCATCATGTCGCTTCACAAAACACATAGTCGCACCCCCACACATGTGCGCACACACACACACTTTTTCCATATCACTGAGCTGTCCCTTATGATTGCCACATTCAGAGAGCCCTGTGTTTTTGCACAGAATAATTCTAAAAACCACGCACCAGCTTGATTGACGTGTATGGAAATGAGGAGGTTGCATCCTCAAAGGAGACACCATACGGATGGGAGCAGCACACTGACGAGAGGCATCTACAAAAGGCGCTTGTAAATTCCTGACATGCCTAGCATATGTTAATGAGCCATTCTCTCGCTCTGATATAATTACTACGAGGGGATATTGCCTTTGGTGGAAATATCTGTCTCGCATGGCATGGCTACCTCATGGGGGTGAAAAAAGTAAAGAATGATAAAGTAGCGGGCGCATAAATTCTCATTTACCATGCTTGGAGGTAAAGAGAGTGATGTTGGCAAATTCACTCAGGATGATGTATTGGGGAGAAGGCACCTGGGGTTCATTACATACCTCCTTTGTTAAAGCGCTTTCTGCAGTCTTGTATCGTTTGTTAGGGGGTATTTAGTCTGTCTTGTCATTTGGAGCACTTACTTAGGGTGTCTTTAGAGGAGCCTATGGCTGCTGGAGCTCACATTGCATCTCGGGGCTGGAGAGGCAAGTGATATGTTCACTAAAAACAGAATAAAAGATGCTGAATGCAAGCTTTTATTGTAATGGATATGATGAAAATGTGAGTGTTTGCAGCTGAAGGTCATATGCAGCCTTGTCTCTATACTCTTGACTGTGGTTGCTTTGATTTTATAGTCTACTGTCTGCGTCATGAAGTCTCAGTACAGACATGTATACATGATTTAATAAAGGATTTTTAAATTTGTTATCAGAGTGCCTCGGATCATAGCAGACTGCCACTTTACATTTACACTCGTCATTAAGCTGCACAGTCACGTTTGTTTTATTTTCATCTAATTTTTGATCCCTCTTGCTCTTGAAGAGCACCTGATTTTTTTTTCATCTTTTGCTTTGCCAATACCACTTTTTTGACCCTGTGCAGCACTCCCCATTTTTTCTTCATTCTCAGTATTATGTGTTAGCACGGTGGCCCTGAAGATCAAACACAACAATTCAGAAAACACAACAAGATTTCACAAAACACGGCATTTCACTAAACATATCATTCCACAGAACACAACAAATGTTATTGTGTTTTCTGAACTGTTGTTGTTGTTTTGCGAGTTGTTGTGTTTTATGAACTGTTGCTATGTTTTCTGATACGTTGTTCTGTTTTGTGAAAGGTTGAGTTTTCTGAATTGTTGTTGTGTTTTGTGTGTTGCTGTGTTTTGACCTTCAGGGCTGTTAGGATTTAATACATCGTTTGCATGGTTATCAGTGGTTGTAAATGACTCCACACTTTAAAGTTTTATAGTATTATGCTTAAACAAGTCTGCGGGATTGGTTACATTAACAGACACTGTCCGGCATGATATCCCCTCTGAGGCACTGTGTGTAGCATGTTTAGTCATTTTCACAGATCCATCAAAGCCATGATTGCGGTCTTCACCTCAGAAGAATGATTTGACACTGGCTCACCCTGATTTCTCCTCTTCCCTCCTCAGGGCATCAGCAGAGGTGCTATTAAAATGAGTAGCATTGATTGCTGAATTAGGGGCTGTGTGACTGGAGAGAGAGAGAGAAAAACAGCCATTCGATAGCGAGCGGTAGACCAGTGTCATAGCCAGGAGTGTGCACCACTCCAATCAGTAGAATCTATTGTTGTGCATCGCTGCCCATGACAGATCTTGGTATCGAGCCACTGGCAGAGTACCAGGGTATTGTCTGCTTGACGGCTGCACAATCAATTCTGTTGTGTCACTAATGACTGTGGGCACTAGGGGGCAGTGTGATTCTCTGCTGGCTCTCGAGCAGGATGAGGAGAGAGATGCACTGATGCAGGGCACACTGAGATATGCCTGATGAATCTAAGAGATAGAACAGCTAATAAAAGCGAGAACAATGAGCTTTCATTGGAATTCAAAGCTTAATTGAAATTTAAGCATCAGATCAGAGCACTGTAACTCATGTGTGACTATTAAATCTAAAAAGTGCAACCAAAATATGAGAAAAGGTGAAAGTTTGCTTGCACTCACCGATGCATACAAACAGAAAAAAAAGAGGGCAAAGACACCAGATGTACAAGACAATAACTGCCCTATCTCTTAATCAGAATTAACACAATTCAACAAAAGAGCATCCTTGATATAGATTAGAAGGTGGGAAAAATATAATCTAGAAAAACTGGATTTGAAGTGCACTAGACTATAAAAAGACAAAACAAAGCCACCCAGATGTACCAGTCTAATAAGCTTCCTCCCAGTCTTTTCTTTTTCACACCACAATATAATATATAAATAACAGTTGGAATACAAGCAAGTAAACTGTGTGTCCTTTGAGGTTACAAGGAAGCGATGCCATTACTGAGCCATTCCTCATTAGGGGAGTTTTGAGACTCGAGCTTGGCCGTCAGGCCAGCCACCTCTCTCTGGCAGTTCTGGGTCAGCCTCAACCATGCTGCGAAAACACCATTACCACGCCGCATTTGTCGAAGAAATAAGACAAAAACACTGCTGGAACTTCAAAAGAACAAATAAATCTTTAATCTTGAGTGTCTTTGAATCTCTTCGAAAGTTTCCTCGGGTTTGGTAATGACAGAGACCGCGGAGGGGGACGAAGAATCTGTGTCTCTGTTTGTTCGGGAGGCAGTGACTGTTTATTTATTTGGCGAACAAAACTGGGGGGAGAATCTGGCTGAAAGATGTGGATGCTGCCTGCATTATATCTTTTGATGTTATTTCAGATAGCTCACTCAGTGGGACGCCATGTGATGTTTTATGATGTGTTCTGAAGCTTTATTTTCCCCAAATAATCCTTTATTGTGTCATATTAATTTCTATTATGCTAAGGTTTGATATTACTCCTTATACCAGGGATACCAAAGCCATTTTAGTTCATGGGCCACATACAGTCAATTTTGAAGTCAAGTGAGCCTGATCTGTAAAGCCATTGTATAGTAATCCATAAATAACAATACCTCAAAATGTCCCCTTTTTTAGTGTAAAGCAGTCAAATATTCACAGAGTTAGGGTTTACAAAACAGATGATGAAAAGCCTGAGATGTCTTGAGGAAAATAAATACAACTTCAACAATATAAATCAGGAATGACTGTGCATTTTATAGGAAAACTGGAATGAATGGCATGTCTGCAGTTTTGTCACTTCGCAGGCATCCAGTGAGCCGGATTGGACCCTTTGTCAGACCGGTTCTGGCCCGCAGGCCCTATGTTTGACAGCCCTGTCTTACACTGTAGTTGACTTCTCAATTAGAAAATGCATATCCTTTGACACACATTCAGAAGTATTTCACTCTTTCTTATAGCCACCTTATTTGATTCATTACTCAAAACAATCTGGCATATGAATTCAGCCTGTCAGACACACAGTAGTGAACCTGCTGAGCCAACCCTACGAAGGCTTTCACTTCCAGCTCCGCTCTACTCTATCATCAACATGATTGACGGCACACAATCTCAAAACCCAGTCTGAGGTCATGTGATGGCCACTGGAGCATGCCCAGTATAGCATAGCGGCAGGCGGGTGGGACACCAGGTAGCAGCATCTGGTCTCCGGGTTTTTCTAGAACACACACTGCCTGTGGCGCTGCAGGCTTGGCTGGCCGAACATCTGTCTGCGATGTGCAGGCCGGCTGGATGAGCAGACCCACAGCCCAGCCAACCAGCCAAATGAACGTCCTGCACAAGTGAACGTCCTTCAGGAATATGTGGGTTAATATCTCAATCTGACACTACCCATTCCTGTCTGTGATTTTCTTTTTCTTTTTCTTTTTTTACCCAAAAAGCTCTTGTCATCCTTTGTTCTTCATTCTGTCCTCATAAAAAAGACCACATCCTCTAAAGTTCCATGTTTATTAATCCTTAATTTCTTATGAAGCATTTTGTTTTCTTCTAACATCACACAATTCACACAGTAGCTGCTGCCTCCAGTGACAAAACTGAAACCAGAATATGTCGGGCGTGTTTCAACTGCATACTTGTCTTTGTTGTTATAGTAAGATGCCGTGTATATTCATAAGTTGTACCATTCAGTCATTTTACACAATGCTGGAAATAAGAACTGCGCTTTTGTTGCTCAGCTGTATTTTCTAACCCTCTAGCCAATATGTTTGCCATTTCAAGCATACTTGGTTTTGTAAACAGAGACATGACAAGAATGAATTTTGTCAGGACAATGAATGTGGACACAGACACTCTGCATGCATGAGAATGTATAGTCTAAGTTTTCTTTGTATGCACAATTGAACAACAGTCTACTGCCACACTAGCGGCTTTGTAAAGCTGTCCAAAGACGCAGCCAGCAAGCAGCATGCTCACAATGACAACATTCTGATGTTCAGCAGGAGTGATGTTTAGCCTACCATGTGTTCGCGTGCTAACATTTTTTAAGTAGCACATAACACAAACAGCAGCTGAGACTGATGGATTGCCATTAGCTTTGCAGGTATTTGATTTTAAACAAAAGTATTCTCTTCTTGTGCAATGTAGTGTGACGAATATCCAGTTTTTGGGCTGAACATCTGTTTACTTCTTCAGCGCTATAGTAACATTACCTTCACCTACAAACTTTGTCATTTTTCATCCTTCAGTTAGTCACTTTACCTTTCACAGTTTACCTGGTAAATAGACTCAATCCCAAACCAGCACCTATCCCCTCAGACTATCCACGCCCCCTTTGTTTGTACTGTATGTTCACATGTTCACACAGAGGTTTGCCATACTAAGGGCTGTCCCAAACCAGTAGAAACAGACTGATAAACCCTTAAATAGCAAGTCATCAATGGTGCAGGCTTATGATGGGCCTAGCAGGAAGTGCATGGTCATCATGGTCATGTGACTGCAATGCAGTAAGTTAGTTACCTGTTGCTGATGCAGCAATGCCGCGATATGTTATAGACGCTTTTGTCCACTGCAAGCAGTTATCTGAGCTTCTATCCAGTGCTGTGGTTATGGTTGCTTCCTTCTTCAGTTAGAGAGCAAAGGGTGTCCCATAATTCCACTGCCCTTTTCTACCCTCCCTTCATTAGAAGTGCCCTCCACAGCTACTCGAGTGAGACTTGATTTGGAGTGACACTTGTAGTGAAGTGGTAGTGGGTAGGGACCGGTTTGGGTTTGGGCAATATTGGTTATAGTATTTACCCTTTGTTTTTAAAGATAGTGTTCTTGAGTGTTTTGATAGTCTCCTCAGTGCGCTAGATAATCATTATTAATGTGAGCTAGCTAGCTAACATCGTCATCTTCATTCCAACTAAACAGAAACAAAATAAAACTCAGAGAAGTAGTGAGGAGAAATAGCACGTAGAGCCAGAATGTTTTCACATCTACCGTGGAGAATTAAGGGTTTGTTTCAACCGAGCAGGAGTTGGTGATTGCTGAAGGAGTGGAAAGTGTTTCTGTCAAGTTTGAACGAAGATGATGATGCTAGCTAGCTGGCTAGAAAGGTGAGGGTATCACTTAAAGTCAGTAGGATTCTTAATCAAGGGACCTTGAATGGCTGCACAAAATTTCTAGGCAGTTTGTCCGAACACTGTTGAGATCTTTCAGTCTGGACTGAAGTGATGGACAAACTGACAAAATGAAAGTGAAAGCTGCCCTCAGCTCACTCCACGTTTTAAATACCACAATCATTTTTAATCATTGTAACTCCCTGTCCATCTTTTATATACAGTCTCTGCAGACTTAAAATTCATAGGTTACAGCAGCGTAGGTAGAGAAAAGAGTTTAGTATTTCTGTGTTCAGAATGACAAGGACCTGCTGTGAATCAAGAGGCAGCAATCGTAACCTTGCCAGGATAATTGAAGAAACTTTGCAGCCACTGTCATGTCAATCAAGCATTCATGTGCTGTCTCCCTGTGAAGAGGGGTAAACATTTCCAAGATAATTAGGAGAGAGTTCAATTTGACAAAAGGCAACCGTTTGCATGCGGTTTTAATGAATCCAAAACATTTTGTATGGGACGTTGCTTTCGTGTAATTAGCACATGTTGAATTTCTTGAAAAAAAGAAGTGTTAGTGCCCTCGAGAGAAGCCACAATTACTTTTAACATCGTAGCAACGACTTCACAGTCGCATTTGAAGCTTATTAAATGCAAATTCAAGTTTAACTTTTTCTCGTAGCTATATTGTTTTAGCTGAGTAACACCAATAAGAGCGAGAACAACAAAAAAAAACACTTTAACAGCACAACACTTCACACAGCTCAGACCAACAGAAAAGAGCAGCATGATGCATCGTGCCCGCTTGCCCCCTTCCAATCCAGCCTTGCCGACAACAGATGGCCGTCTCTCCCACAATGCCGTTCGGTCGCAGATGCCAACAGAAGAGGTGACAAACACTCTGCAGGTGTCTGTCCCTCTGCGTCCGCGGTGTGTGTGCGGGTTTTATGTGTGTGTGTGTGTATGTGTGTGCGACAGGGGGACAAAGAGCATCTTTCTTGCAGGGAGAGGAGAGTGTAATTGATAGCAGAGGACAACCTGCAGGAAGGAAGTGCCATCGTATGCTAAATGGATGGGTTGGCACAGACTGGCACAAACTGTTGGGACAGATGCAGCAGAAGTCAACATAACTCATTATGGAATCTTATATGAGCATGTTGAGAGTCTCAGATGATGAGGGGAGCATTTGCTGTAAAAAATAAACTAAAAACACTGACAAGTTAGTGTCTGGGCTGCCTTAAAATTTTAAGATGTTGAAATTTGAAAAGACAAGTTAGTTAATTCTGTAATGGTTCAAAACAAATACACTTTTCTAGTCAAATAAACAATATTTATTCAGTTGTGCTCAAGAAAACATGTTCAACACTATAAAAAAAATGTTGAGAAAACTCATGATTTCAAGTTTTGCTGACTTTGCTGACAAAGTTTATTAGATGGTAAAACTTTAAAAAAAAAGTTTGTTTTTACAGTGAACAAGCTTAAGATATAAAGTAGAACCGTCAACAATTTAGTCAGACTGAAGAACATTACAAACAAATTTGATTTCCTTTTATATTTTCTCAGTCTGAAAAGTCAGTACTTAATTTCACACAAAGAACTTCCAGCTGCAGCTGCTACTTTGTTTCAGCATTGACACAAAGACAATATGTGAAGTGTAAAGGAGTAGAGACTGAATTCAATACTAGCCTTCATCATTGTTCATGGAGTTTTCATTATTGTGAAAACAAACAACCATGACTTATTTTAAAGTGTAGAGACACACAGCAAGTTTTTAATCATGTTTTCTTCAAGGAGATTTTTAACTCTCAAACAATGCATGCTGGGAAATCTGCTAATATACTGATCATGACTCTTTAGAAACTTAATTTAATGAGTTGATTTAAGTCTGAATAGTACATTCATTCAACTCATCATTTCAAATAAAAAATAAATAAATACTGCACTGTAAAACATCAAGTAAACTTAGAGTATTATTAATCTCAAATTAATGCAACTTAGAGCGTCTAATTTTTATTTTCAGACCAACCACCCTAAGTTCAGTCATCTTACATTTTCTAAGGCAGCAGTGGAACTTATGTTTCTGAACTGAACCTGCTTAAAATGATTTACAGTGTAAAAATTTTAAGTTTAATTAACCCGAATAAATCAAACTTGTATGTTTATGTTAAGTTAATGAGAAAAGATTAGTTGATTTTACTAAATTTCTGTATGATTTTTTTTTACAGTGTTGTTTCCTAAAGCACTGAGATCTGTCTGGTGACTAGTAGTAGTCAGAAGTAAAAATCAATATTTTTTAGTTATGTCATCTCATGTAATGCCTTAAATATCACATTCACAATGTAAATGCAGATCTTTGTCCATAGCAGCAAATTTACCCTGTATCACTGCATTATTTCATGCTGCAGCATCAAACTGCTTTTGGCTGCACTCTGCAATCTGTTCCCTCTCCCTGTGTGCTGGCCAGGCCAGGTGTGCTGGTTGGCAGGGGCTAGCAGAGCCAGGTGAGCAAGCTGCTGGCCAGGTGCCCTCCAGAGGCTCACTAGACTGACCAGATACCAGATGGCTGCGGAGCACCAGCAGGCAGGCAAGCACACCAGCGCTCACACACGAGAACACACACAGTTACTCATGCAAGTGGACGTTTCTCGCACACACTTTAGATACACGTGCGCTCACGCAGACACTGTTGTGTGCCATAAAAAGAGCATTAGGAAACATTGCAGCCCTCCGGTGAGTTTCGAAGAGAAATGCTTAATGTGTTTTTACTGTACTTCTCTCCCAGTGGCATGAGTTCTAACTCATGCACAACACAGCGATGTACAACTCACTCAACCTCCGAGCTCACATAAATGTCACTCATAAAGTCTAAAGCTGGACTAGATCAGGATGAATTTTCAAGACTTTATGGGATCCACTTTGGTGCTTAAAAACATACTTTGGCATGCGAGGCAAGGTACTAACGGAACACATTTAAACAATTTGAAGAGATAATCCAAACAAAGAATATAGTATATACAGTATATATGTGTATAACCATGCCATACTGCGTGAAACCTGATCTAATGTGGATTGATGTTTTCTTCATTTTTTATTTGCTGTATCTAAAGATTTCTATGCAAATTGAGTCTTTCCATGCCTTTTGAGCACAAGTCTTGAGTAAAAGTGGCTGAACAGCAACCATGGGTTTTGCCATAAGTCTAATTTTTTCATCATATGAGAGTTCTCCAAGCATTTTGTATATAAAGGAACAGTATTTGCATACCAGCAGTTCATCATAACTAGCCTTGCAGCTCCTCTGTTTTCACACAGCCGCCCACGCTGGTAATAGAGTGCCTTGGTTCCAGGGGTTGTTAATCTAGAGCTTTGAATCTCAGCCCAAACGCGATTAGCCTGACTCTTTGGGTTTGGCTTGATTCAGGATCTAATTCCCTCTGGCTTGAATTAGGTCAGGTTTAATTTTATTCATCATTTCCTCCTAAACTGGAGCACAATTTATTTGTGTGCAGTAATTTTAAACTCATACAAGTATAGTTTGAGTGAATGTGACAGCATTCCTTATCTTATGTTAAGTTAAAGTTTGTGATCACATAAACACTATTTGACACTAATTGAAGGGGTGTCATTAAACTGTCATAATGATGTCATGACACCTGTCATTAACATGAATGAGTCTTTATGAATGTTTATGTTTGCTGTCATTAAAAGGATACTACACTTTCCATGATAACCTACTCAGTATATACTCACCATTATGCTGATGTGATGATAAGTGCAGATCTTCAGTTCACAAAACAATCCTGGAGTTTTAGGAGAAACAGGGTAGCAGCCTCATCCAATACAATGGCAGTGAATGGTGGCCACGGATAAAACGTTAAAAATAGCACACAAAACAAACACAAAATGTCTCCATCCTGCTTGTGTGGTGTAATCCAAGTGTCTGCAAGCAGCGACATTAAAAATTAACAGCAAAAAACGCCATTTACGCCATGTTTTTAGCTGAAATATCAGCTGTAGCATGTAGCCGGTAAGATGTAAACATGGCGTCAATCTCACGAGACTTCGTATATATCCTAATGGCCGCACGTGCCGAAGTCTCGCGAGATCGACGCCATGTTTACATCCTACCAGCTACATGCTATAGCTGATATTTCAGTTAAAAACATGGCGTAAATGGCGTTTTTTGCGGTTAATTTTTAATGTCACGGCTTGCAGACACTTGGATTACACCACACATGCAGGATGGAGACATTTTGTGTTTGTTTTGTGTGCTATTTTTAACGTTTTATCCGTGGCCACCATTCACTGCCATTGTACTGGATGAGGCTGCTACCCTGTTTCTCCTAAAACTCCAGGATTGTTTTGTGAACTGAAGATCTTCACTTATCATCAGCATAGTGGTGAGTACATATAAAATGGCTTATTCTCACAGGGTGGAGTATCACTTTAAGTGTCTTTCGGCCAGTTGTGTCATTTTTAATGCAAAGTCGACATGGTTTGAGAAGTCTTTGTTATGACAACTTGACATGAACAAAGACCAAGATGTCTTTGTAATGACATTTGAAATTAGCCAGGATAACATAACCTGTCAATATCTTTGTTATGACAACTCAACATAATCAAATTAAATAAACTGTTAAGCTTTATGTTTTAACATTATGTTATACTGTCAGGTGGTTGGTTTTGACACTGGCAGTCATGACACCATTATAAGTGTGTAATGAATAATTTCCTGAACCTCAAGTAAAGTCTTACATTCTGGACTTGTTAAAAAGACATTTGCTGAGTTACTGCACAGCTGGTGTGAAGAGAGGTACTAGCTACCTCACAAACAACACAAACAAAAGGTAATATTTGCATTCTGGAGCATAAAATAGCAAACTTCAACTCTCAGAAATGCATCATGGGAAATTATGTGAATGAGAGCTGCTTCTCAGCCTATTAACTGCACATGTGAAACTTACAAGCCAAAATCCTATGGTGCCTCACAATGGTTGAAGGATGCCATTACAGTAGATACATTACACAAACTACCCAAGCTTTCCAGACTGAAGTTCAGTTTCAGCCTAACGCAATCGTGCTACTTACTTACTACTACTACTACTACTACTACTACTATAATAATAATAATGATCATCGTCATAATCATAAGTAAAAGAGCAATGTTATTAGTATCAGCATCAATAGATATCCAAATTCAGATGTCCAAATTAGATCGGAACTGGAAAAAGTGGGTCACATCTCTAGTTTGATCATTTCAATATATCAGTTGTCATAACAAAGACATCTCAAACAATGTCAACTTTTCATTAAGAAATACATAATTAACTGAATGACATTCATGACAACATTCATAATGACTCCTTCATGTTCATGATGGGTGCGATGCTTATGAGACTGTGATGAACATGTCTTATGCACAAGCCTGCAATTGTTATTATTGAGTGAATTTATTCACTAAACTCTTCACTGCTGATTAATTTATAAAATGCCTCTTACTTCACTAACAAGGTCATTTTAGAATAATTTAAATAGCACGTCAGGATTGAATTGACGTTTTGGATATTATATCGGTAAAGTTCAGTTCAGGTTAGGTAAAACAGAATCCACACCTGGTCAAGTAGGGTTATTTGAGGCCAGAGTTTTAAAACTTTTATATATTCTATTTGCTTTTCTACCCTTACCGCTATCCACCATATCTGACAAGACCTGACAGCTTTTGAAGCAAATACCATGGCAATATCTTCACAGGTTAATGTAGTCTCAAGAACCTGTTTAAACTGAGCAAATTCCATCCAGGCCCGTAGTAGCAGCAACTTGCATGCATTAAAGCAGCAGTATAAGACTTGAATTACCATAGAGCTGCTTCTAATACATACATGCAGTGTATAATATCCAGCCTCCATGCAGAAACAATGACAGCCGTTTCTACCGCATTAACTGACGGTTCATAAATCACACTTGTGGGCCTGGCCGGGAGAAGACGGATCGGCCATCTGTAAATATTTATTCAGCATCTCTATAATTAAACAGAGCCAATGCATCATGTCAGGCATACATGTCTGATGACGCCGGCTCACACACAGCGCTGAATAATACAGTGTGGAACAGCTTGGTCAAACATTTGTTGTAGATCTGAGAGAGACAAAGAGAGACAGGACAGATGAGTCCAACATGTTAGAATAGTAAAGGATGGACTTATAAATGCAAGATGTCGTTTGACAAAGAGTGATAGCAGAAGAGAAATCAACCGATGAAATGATAAATACAAGATGTTGCAGGAGACAGAAGAAAGATGAGCAGCGAGGAAAGATGGATTTAAGATGTCAGAGGAAAGAGAGACAGAGAGACAGACAGAGTGGAAAGGTCTGATGGAGGAAATAGTTTCATGATGGTCTGCCAGTAGCTGTTTGACCTAATACAGCTGAGCACTGATGAGCTGGAACCAGGATTCACTGGGATCTAATGTAGCTCAGTCTGTGGATATTACCATTTGGAGGAAAGTTAAAGTTGTATACTGATGTGAGCTTAAATGATGATAAAATTCTGACAGCAGTATATTGTGTGGGTGTGTGTGTGTGGGAGACAGAAGAACAAAAGTTCAAAAAGTTTGACTGTCAGGGATATGTCTGATTAAAAGAAAGTTGACGTGCAGGCTAACAAAGTTTAACAATTCTTAGCTGGCTGAGCGGTGCAAAGAGTAACTGAGCGACTGGAGTTCTGAATAGAGTTAGACAGACAAATAATTCTCTTGTATTAACCCTTTTCAAATGTTTGTGTATTAAGTTTCTAAGAGAATGGTTCCCTTTCAAAAGAGAAAACAACAGTTTTTTTTCCACCTTGGTCTTGTCATTATGTCAGCTTGATCACTCTGTGTAAACTAAGCTAAGCCACACATCACAACAGCACATACCAGAAAGTTAATTAGGTCACTTATCATCTATAAAATTGACACAGTGACCTGGACTGAACTTATAAGTTGGGGGTTTGACTACTAAACTGAGGTCTATTCACACTACTTAAGCTTTGTTCTGACTGCAGGAAAATCATATTTGTTTCTTAAGCCAGATCTTTATGACAGACTTTCCACACTGTTATTTGCAAGTGATCAGATTGGATTTGTGCGTCCAGACATCACTAACTTATCTGCATGGGTTGCTGTGGTAATGTTTTGCTCAGCTGCACTAATGTACTCCTGCCACTCTGGATTAGACGTCGTCACTGTGTGTCAAGTGATGCAAAAGACACTTTGAAATCTGATTTGAGCATCCAGAGCGTCTAGACTAAGACGTAGACATCTTTAAAAATCCAATTGGAATTGCATTTCACACCACCTCCAAATGTGGCTTTGATCCAGTAAAAAATGTATTTCTTGTGTGTTTTTAAAAATGCTGTCCAGATTTTCTAGAATCAATCTGCATGTAATCTGGATATGCCAAAAATGGATTTCAGCTGCAGTCTGAACAAGGCCTTAATATACTGAATGCTGAATTAAGCGAGTTTTGACCAATGCACAGCATAAAATAGACTGTAAAAGAAACTCAGCAACAAGCCTTGATATATTAGCCAGATGAAGACATTAATTGATTCATTAATGTATTAGTCTCCACAGACAAATTTGTCTTTGACCTTCAAGAATGCTGTTATTTTATCTCAGAGCATGATACTAGCAGAACATATCCCCTATAGAAATCATCTAATGTACACTCTCTGCTGTATCTCATGTATCCCATGTTTTCCCAGAAGTTATAGCAACACTTGGCCAGTAGGAAACACATTGTTACCTTGGATAAATTATGGATTTCTCTGAGTTTGAGCATGGTTGGAAACATTTTAATGAGAAAATGTTACATATTATAGTTGTAAGAGTCTGTGAATTTGTGTATTTTTTTTATTATTGGTTATTTTCTCAACTAATTGATTAATCGTTTAGTCTATAAAATGTCAGAAAATGGTGGAAAATGTGTATAAGTGCTTTCCAAAAGCCCAAAATGATATCCTCAAATGTCTTGTTTTGTCACAACCCAAAGACATTCAGTTTACTGTAATAAATGAGCTTATAAAAAGAAAATATTCACTTTATAGTGTGGAATCAGAATTTTTACTTAATAACAAAAAAAACTCAAAACAATGAATCAATTATTAAAATAGCTGGCAACTCATTTATTGGTTGACAGCAAATTGATTGATCATTGCAGCTCTGTTTGTTTGTCTGTTGTTTTGTCTATTCAAACTATTTAATAAAAAATACTTGTATTTAAATACTAAACACTAATAGTAATACTAATGCTAATAATAAATAAAGTTTAAAATTTAAAGATAATCATCACAATCTTTAGAGTATATAGGGCATCTTTAGTTGTTTGTCTCCATAAGGGTAAATGTCGGTTGCTGCTATATGCATGTCTTCTATGTGTGTCTCTGTCCGTGTGCAGTTTGTTTATTAGTATGCAGGTTGTGTCTGGATTTGAATCCATATGGGAGCTGCCATTTCCGATCTGAGACATTTCACGCAGATATAGAACAACGTTGCAGCCTCCCCTGGTCTCCCGACAACCAACCCCAGACAATCTTCATCCATCTTCCTCCCCGCTCACACCAATCAAATTTGTGTGCCATGGGAAAGCAAAGAAGTCCCATGTATATTTCAACAAAATATCTCAGCCAATCTGCATTGCAAAACTGTAAATGTGACATTTAGAATGAAAAATTGATTTCACAAACAAACCATTCACCAATAAATAGCTTTTAATCAAGATGATGGCTTGATGTGCCTGTGGTGCTTCCATCACATTTTAACGTTTTTATTAATACATGGCACTGGAATAAATTCATTTTATGTTGTCCACAGGGACGACCTCATGAAGTGCTCCAGTATAAATATTCCATCGGTTCTGTCATACTTTCTTCAACTTTGACAACTCATTAATATGATAACTTTCTTTTTCTAACAATCAGGACAAACATAACCAGTAAAATAGCACACGAGGGAAATGTTTATCAGAAATACTGTTAATGCATTTCTCTTAAAGACAGCAGGAAACAGACTTTGAAAAAATTGCAGTTCTGTTTTTAATGAATTTGTTTTAGTTTTGTTTGACAAAGATTTATTTCAGTGTAATTTTGTGCAATACATCCAACATTTATTTGCCAAACAAAAGAAATTAACCTAAAACTGCTTTTTACCAGTTAAAACAAATCTTTTGAATGGGGAAAACGTGTCCCACAGATAAGAAACTACACTGGACAAAATGTTAAACTTAAACTTACAACAGGGAGGGATGTAGCCTGACAATTACACTGAATTGCCATTTCATTTTCCTTCATTCTTTCAATTGCTGAAAAATAAATGTGTGCTGTGATTCAGGGATGTGGAACCAGAGGGGATGATGTATCTTGGTGTTGCGTTCTGGTGGTTCCTGACTGGCTTGATTGCCCGATTATTAAGATAATATGCATTGGTCTATCCCTGCGCTCACAAGGCTGATAAACAAAAAATATCTGCCGACACGTTTGTGCTTGTGAGTTTTGGGAAGGTGATGAAAAAATTTGTTTGGTCAGTCACCCTCATCTGAATGTTCTAAATATTTCTCCAGTCTTAAATGACAGCAAATCTAATCTGAAAGTGCTATTGGTGAGCATGTAATATGTTTTATATTATAATGTACAGAATAACGCTGTTGAATGATGTCACTGCTGAAGTTCTCTAGTGTGTGAACTATACATTGGCTTGTGCTCAATGACTTAACTTAACTCTTGTTGCGAAGAAGCATTTGTAGTTTCAAGTTTACACCTACTTGCTTTATGTTCGCACATCTGATAATAAGATAAGAGATAAGATATTCCTTTATTAGTCCCACAGTGGGGAAATTTCAAGTATTACAGCAGCAAAGAGCAAAAATAGTGAGACATCAGTCAGAGACAATAAATAACAACAAGCAATATAAGCAATGTATAAAAAAATATTTAAAAATATGAGCAATTTAAGGGAGGAAACATGTGGAACTATAAAATATGGGAAGTTACAATATATACAGTGTTTCCAAATTTACACCATGGTACAGCGGAATACTGATACTGATATTGCACATTGAAAAATAAAGATTTACCAGGTACAGATATTGCACATTGCACAATCAGTTAATAACCTCATGAAAACTGCATGAGTATCAAAGCCCAAAAAAACACAGTATGACACAATATGACCAACTAAAGCAGGACACATTTTACTCTGCAAACTGACTTACTAAATTCACCTTCATGCATGAATCATGCATCAATAATAGCTTAATTCTGTGCATGATCTATGATGGTGAAGATAGAGAAAAATAGAACATATTTTGGACTAAATCTATTCAATCCTGATACAAATTTGCTTAAAGGTGTTGAGTTGTATCTATATGTTTTACATAAATAAACACAACATGCACATTTCTTTTTAAATCAGTGGTGTCTTAGATGTTCACAGTAACAATAACTGATAAATATTTAATAATCCACCCAAATAATTACTGCTTTATACGTCATAGATGACAGTTTTGTGTTCACTAACTTTTTAAAGTGTATTGGTGAAGCTCCAGGAGGCTTTAGGGCTTATTTCTGAAACTAAACCACACCATCTCATGGATTTTGGTTCAGTCATCTCTTTCACACTCAGGCTGGAGGTGAAAACTGACTTCTTTGCATGCATTAGCATATTCTACATTTTAGCTCATCTCTGATAGTCATGATGACATTTATTTAGGATTAAACACCACAATTAAATGCAGGGCAGATGCAGAAGCTCCAGCCCAAACCTATATCATTTAGTTTTATCCACGATCCTACTCCCCCCACATCCCTCTGCTTCCTGAAAGCTTCAGCAACCCCCAACAGCACACACACACACACACACACACACACACACACACACACACACACAAATACACATACCTCACATGCCCCCTCAGAGAGATGGATGGCATGTATTCCCATCCCTCTCCTCGGCCAGCGTCCAGGTGCACAACAGCTGGGGAAGCCAGGGGGAGGGTGCTGGGTGAGGAGGGATGGGGGAGACAGAGGAGGACCAGCGATGGGTGGATGGAAGTGGGGCCAGGGGGTGTAAAGGATGCTCAGGAATAAGCTATAAATTTCCTCAGGAACGCTCCGGGTGCTTATGGCGTCTCCTTGTCTGTGTGGACAGGAGTGCTGATCCATGGTGTTGCTGTGGTGGTGAGCCCAGTTTCATCAGGCACACTTGGTCACTTTTTTTTTTAGCATAAGCTTTAGTCTTGTGCTCTCTGCCGGCCTTTGATAAACAGGAGAGGATATATCTGAGTGTGTCAGGAGAAAGCAGTTGTACACAGGAGAAAGAATAAAAAAGGTAGAGATTGAGAGACGAGTGTTGAATAAAGAAAGGTGTTCTTTCTGATTTACGACGCTGCTTCGGCTTAATTTAGGATTGTGAAAGATACATCACATACACTCTGTAGTCCCATATTCTCTAAATGTTCAGTGTGGCCAACGGTCAGTCACATTTTGATATATGGCTCAAGTGCATGATTTAGCCTGAAGTATGCAACTAATGTCTAACAGTGAACTCTCAGTGCCTCCAGAATGAGTTACTGGAAACACACAACCCTTCTCTGTGTATCACATTAATGGACATGGATGAGTGGTTTATTTATTACTGTTCAGAATGCAGACAGAAAGATTAAATATGCTGAATAATGTCAAGAAAGAAAATACTGCTTAAGGTCACAGGCAGAGAAAACAACCCATCACTGAAATTTTTTATTCTGACATTTATTGATTATTTTCTAGACACTACTGATATTATCCATTTATATTTAAGACATTTTGTTATTTTGTTATCCCCGGTATTTGACTCTGATAATGTACAATTTATATTACTATTTTGTCTTATTTCAGTCCTTTATTATACTGTGTCATAATCACATAAGATAGGCTCTACAGACATTTATGTTTATGAAAGTTCACCTTCATCACTTGTACAGCTGAAACAATTAGTCAAATAATCGATAAGTCAATTGACAGAAAATTGCAGCAACAATTTTGATAATTGATTAATTATTAAAATAGATTTGTAGGGTTCAAAATTAACTATGGCCTGATGGCCCACGGCCACAAAAAGTTCATTTGTAGCCACTAAATATTCCATATAGGAGGCACTTTGTGGCCACAAATGGGGCTTCTAACTGAATCTCTGTGGTTTGAAGTTTAGTTTCTCTCCTGCGTTGCTGTTTGTACTTTCAGGTATCTGCTTTGTTTTACAGTTTCATGTTGGCTTTCCCTGGCATGCTGGGCTGACGTGCCGAGTCAAATTGAGTCAAACCAAGCCAGCACCTGGGTATGGAGAAGGGGTACAAGTTTTACTATCATATTCTGAGCCTCTTCCAACACAGAGTTGCAGTAACACAAACATCACGATTCCTTTGCGCCTTTGTAAAGCACTTTGTAACTGTGTGTTTTGAAAGGTGCTATATAAATAAAGTTATTATTATTATTTTAGTTTAACATTCTATGAAAATAGCAAACAGAACTCATCTCTGGCTAATGAATGGCACGTGGCTATAATATGACACATATAAGGGTATAAGGTACTGTGGTTTGTGCAGCCAGTTTCCTCAACTTGTTGAGAAGTTCATTTTTAATCAGAAACAAAGCCAGCAGAAAACACTACATCACAATTCATGGGAAAGTGGTCAACACAAGCATCACAGTCAAGGAACGCTGCGTTAACTTGCCTTGAATTACCTTCTCTGAATTGTTTTTACATAAGTTGCCTATGACCACCAGGGTTAGAGGCTTGGTGACTCTTGGGACTTGTAGCATCGACCCCTGAATTCCAAGTTTATTATTGTTATTATGGTAATTCAAACAAAACAAGACATTAGAGTCTTTTACCTTGGGCTCTGTGAAATTGTGGCAGGTATCATTTATTAGCCAAAACAACAAAGAAAACAATGATGAAAATAATCCCTAATCACTTCTGTGTTTTAAGTTGTGCATGTTTTCTTGGATGGATAAACATCACGGTCAAGGTGAGGCTCCAGTGAACACACCAATTTATCACTGATCAAGCTGACCTGGAAGATAAAATACGATTTCTCACCTATCCATATGCTGCGGGGTTTATACGAGGCTTCACGCAGTGTCTATAGGATGAGTCTGCGTGGCGTTTGAGTGGTATGGGATGGATCCACAGAGCAGGAAACAGTGGGGTTGGAAATGACTGATGGAGTGTGATGTCCCACAGAGTGTCATGGTAAACTGTTTTTGGATGTGATTTGGCTCAGTGGGTTTAGAGTGGAACAGAATGGCTTGTGAGAGAAAATACAACATGAGATAACTGCTGCAAAGTTACTGTATGGAGTGTAGTTTGCACAGTCAGACTAAAGTGTATTACCTGGTAAATGACAAACTCTCACTGATGCACATACAAATCAGATGTCTTACATCTACACTTTTATACAGACCACACATACTGCATCTCCACATACACTGATCAGTATCATGTGCATGTGTGGGTACTGTATCTCAGCATGTCATCCATCATGTGGTAAAGCCACAGTAGGCAGTATACAGCATGTTTGGCCTCGGATCCTCATTCAGCCCTCATTAGCCATCAATCACCTCCCCTCTACTGGCTGCCTGCATGGGAAGAGACCTCCTGACTTCACGTCCTAGCAAGATGTTCACTTTGGCATTTAAACACCCACACATACACACACACATGCACAGGAGTGAAAACATATACTTGCTAGCCTCGTGAAGTCAATGTCAAATATGGAGGTTGAGAGAAATGCTTACTTACTGAGAGGTTAGTTGCTGTGAGAATGCGGTGCTGGTTATTTGCCAGTTCTGGAAGTTAAATATCTTGTTTATCCTGAACAGTTTTGATGAGAATTTGAAAATGTCAAAGGGAGTCCTTAGTGACTGCTATCAGCACTGCAAAAGGGCAGCATTTTTCCATTTTAAAATGACTCACAGCTATTTTTAATGATGGAATTTGGATTGCCAACTTACTTCTAAGTAGTGCAAGATTTATTGTCTGCTTTACACTGTAAAAAATTCATAAAGGAATTTAGTTGAATCGACTACTCTCTTTTCTAAATTAATTAACATAATATAAACATACAAGTTTTATTTATTCAAGTGATTTAAACTTAACATTATTTATTTTCAGAACAGTAATAGTTGTAATTTCTTTGTGTGAAATGTAAAATAGACTTTCCAAACTGAGAAAAGACTCTTTTTTTTAATGAAAAACTGAAATTAAAAAGGAAATCAAATACTACTACTCACTACTACTCAGAAGCCACGCCTCTTTTCACAACTTGTGAACTGTAAACATCAAAAGACATCACTGGAGTTCCTTTTTCATGTTTGATGGTTAGCCTATACTTTAGCCACGCCCCCTTTACTGGTTTATTTTTGGTATTGGTGGGGAGTCATTGGTTGAAGCTTTCATTTTTCAGTGGTGATGATTTGCTTCGCCCCCTATATTTTAGTCACGCCTCCGTTGGACTTGGCATATTACACGTGGCACCACTTCAAATGTGATCTTAATTTCCAGGGCTTTTTGTCCACATTGAACAAGCATGTGTGTCTGTGACTAGTATACTTGAATTTCCATTTGTGTGAAACAACTGTGGCTGTTTCAACGAGAACAACTGCACGCTGGATTACAGGATGCTGCTGTGGCTAAGGGTGAGATTGGAGGAGGTGGGTGGGAGCGAGTGTAAAGACAAGGAGAAAGATTTTTTTTCTTTTGAATCCTCTCGGTGAGTTTTCACCGTCCCCCAGGGGCGTAAGGAAGCGTAGTGTATTTTTCTCTCCACTCACCTGCTGGGCAGTGTATAGAGGCCATTACTTGACATTGATAGCTGCATGGGCTTTTGTCCTTGGCCTGTATATGCCACAGCTGACTACATTGTACTGTGCTGCTGAGGAGATGTAAGGTTGCAGAGTGCTCCTCGCACAGCAAGGGATGCAGAGTTTTTGTGTTGTAATTGCAAGTTCACATATGATTTTGTCTCTTGGTGCTGTCTCTGCAAGAATGATGTAATCTGCATTGTGTTCGTTGGTGGCTTTCTGGAGAGATATTAGCTCAGTGTAGAGGCTTATCAGGCGTGACCTTCCTTTACTCTTCTCCCATTGTCTGCTGCAGCTCTCATAATCATGGAAAACTGTGTCAAGGTGGGTTTCTCCATTTTTCGAAGCATCCTCGCTCTCTTCATCCTCATTAGGCTCTGGTTTGTTCAACATAATCTCTTCTGCCTCAGCAACTGCAGGTGGCCCAAAAACTTTGTCTCCCATAACATTTCATCCCCACAGAAACATAACCACTGCCACTGGCTTCAGGGTTTAGCCAATGTAAACCTTTTCAAACCCATTTGATTTTAAGCCAAACACCCAACTGGACTGGTAATACAGACTTTTGATTTGCGAAACGCTCACGAGATTTGTATGCGTTGTTTCTTCATTGTGTAAATTATCTATAATGTGACAATGCTGTGATTAAAATCTGGGTGGGGTCATGGACAGAAAACACTTGGTTAGGGTTAGGGAAAGATCATGACTTTGGTTAAAATAATTACTCTTGTGAGATCTTTTGCAGGTCTGGGGTTCCCTTCTAGACACAAAAATCAGTGTAGTACAAGTTCCTGTAAATATTTTGCAATCAAAGATTCGTTAGGAAATGAAGAGATTTTGACCACCAAGAGGGCTTTTAATTTGAAACTGATACAGAGAGGATCAAAACAAGGTTTCAAACTTTACCTTTCTATCTGCTGTGTTACTGCCTGCACTGACAAACTATAGCTGGTTATGTTAGATACTTCACTGACAGAACAAACAGTCAGGGTCAGGGTTATACCAGAGTTTTACTGAAAAGGGAAAATTATGGGGTCATTTAGATAAGATATTCCTTTATTAGT
>JAJHUR010137361.1:0-10399 GCA_027495735.1 Lutjanus campechanus | reverse complement strand
TGATCCTTTATCTGACTGAGGTCTGTGCATGTTTTAATGTAAGGCCCCGACCATGGCTCTGAAATATCAATAAACTAACTGTGCTGAGTATTGATAAATCCATGGAGCTGTCTGTGGTGCTGAAGTAGCAGACAGATTTGTAATTGTGCCCTTTTCTCTCAGTTTCTTCATGGATCTATAACAGGCGTATTCAATTACTTTGTTAGAAGGGCCAGATTTGAAAAAATAAAGTGCCAAGGGTCCAGACATTTACACTTCCTGTGTCTGACCTGTAAATGAGGAATTTGAACGTGTAAAACAATGCACTTTTTTTGTCCAATTTATTCATTTTCAAAATCAGAAAAGAAACATAATGAACAAAAGTACAGGAAAAAATAATACAGCTTAAAGTAGCTTGTTGTTTAAGACACCGTGTAGCTCTCGCTGTGGAAGAGCAAGAGGATCATAGAGACACACTGCTGCCTGTAGCATATAAATATGATATTCCTATAATATTTCTATGATCATTCAGTAGCATCTGTGCTGCTGAAACTACACCCTCAGACCCAAAGTCAACCCTCCCACTGAGCCATCCCCTCTGTTAAAAATTAACTAATAACAGACTGCCTGTTTGCATGGTGCTGGGATGGTGGTGTGGGGAGCAGAAATGTGTGTCAAGAAATGCACCTTTGGGTTATTTTAAAGTTCTCTTTTAGGCTTCTTATTATTTGTCTCATTATTGGCTGCATTTGATTTTGTGTTGCTGTCTGTTTGAAATGACTGTTGTGTTTTTGTAAGTTTGTGGAAAGTGTCAAATCTATACTGTATCTTTAATCTCTGTGTAGTCAGTGTGATCTTCTGAGCTGCCCAAGGATGCAAAATAGATTTCAGAATATACTGACAATAGTTGTATCATATTGTATCGTATCATATCGTATTGTATCGCATTGTATCGTATTGCATCATATCGTATCGTATGCAATCAATGCATGTAACATTAAGCTAGCTGTTGTACCTCCAAACTGTGTGCTAACTGCTTGCTAAACCACAATGTTTCATATTCTCCATGTTTGAATGAATACAAAAGAAAAATGCAATACAAAAAATAAAAATACATGAAAATACAAAAAATACAAAATGAATACACATGAGCTGTGCTGATGAACAAAAGCAATATAACAAATCACATTTTGTATTTAAGGAATTAGTAAAGCATTAAAGTAACTTGCCCAACACTGACCAAATATTAGTTTTCAGTGGTCTGTCCCCAGTTAGAGCTGTGCCTAGAATTGTCCACATTTTATATTGTGTGTTAGAAACAGACCACAAAGTGACATAAAATCTTGGCAAGAAAGCCCGGACAGCAGAGCCGACCAGTTGACATCACAATCATGTTGTGCTTGTTTTGGCCAATAAAGGAGGCTGCTCGTAACAGCAGCCTCATATCACTCTTCTTTTGCTAACTAGCTCATACTGTGGAAAACTTGCCCAGAATCTAGCAAATGTCAAGTGAGTCCACCACGTCACCAAATGTCAGTTAGTGTTTCAGTCTGCTAGTGTTGCTGCTCTGTCTTCTCTGTCTTCTTCTATGTGTAAATAATTAAATACGCTGTATTGAACCGTTGCAGTTTTACCATTTTCCTTATTGAATGTTCCACAGTTCACTCACCATGATTCTATAAATTTACTACTCAGTCATAGTGTCCAATTTTATCAGTCCACCTGCAGCATACTTTATTACAACGGTCACCATGGTCAGATAATAACAATGGTATATTGACTGCCAAACTGGAAATGTCATTTCAGAAATTCTGTCGCTTAACTGTTTTTAATTTTCTTTTTTCCCTGGAGGGTCTCTAATGCATTGTCTGCAGTTTATTTGCACTTTCTTGCCATATTTCTCTTACTGTAATGCAGGTATCACCTAACACATTTTGCTGAACTGCCAGGGTCACAAGAGGACTTTTTTTTTTTACTGTAAAATACAGTGATCAGTGTCCTCTTCAAACTGCAAACATATAGTGAATTTTGAGGTGCAGAGCAATAGGCAATTAAGGACACAATTGGTGTAAAGTGATTCGCTCCATTAAAAAGAAAAAAGGTATTGTTCAATGAAAAACAGCAAAATCAAAAATGATGAGCGTCAGGAAGTGCACACACGCTGCACACATTTACGATGCAAGAGAGCAGAAAATGGGATGAAACATGCTGATTGGTGTTGTAAAATGTCAGCTTTGATTGATTAAATGCAAAGCACATAGCTTGAGAAGAATTGATTCCCATGATAAAATGAGTAATGTCATCAAGTTTTCTGCGTCACAGGACACAGTGTCTCCTTGACCTGTGAGACCTGAGACTGACAGAAAGCGAGCGAGGCTGCAAAAAAAAGAGCCAGAGAGCATGAGATTAAAGACGTAACACATTTTATTTCCTAAATGAGATATCTACGTTTTACAAAAAGTGATAACCTCTCACACTGTGATTGATGGCATCAGTTAAAACAAATGATGAATTAAAACAAATGGTGTACCTTAATTCGCCGGTGTAACACATTTACAGATTGAAAAGTCTCAGTGTTTTCAAGATGCTGAAATATGAAGTCATATTTTCTAAAACTGATGTCTGCCATGTTGTAAATGTCAATACATAACAGTGTGTTTGAAAGGCATAAGGATCATAATACACCAGCTTACTACCATCTGTGTAAACAGTTGTACTAATTTGAGCAGTTTGGCTTCTGCAGCCGTTACCAACTGGTGACTGATGGACCTAGCATGGTGGTTAATGAGAATTGACTTCTCACTGAAGAAGAAATCGTTGAACTGAGATAGCTGTATGGGTATGTTTTTGAGCTTGTAGCTGTGGATCTTTGATAGTGCCTCCAAATGTGTGATTCTGCAAGTCCTGTAGTTGTGACAGAGAAAATGTAGATTAGCCTGTTGAAATTTCTATGGATGTTTTGCTGAGCGTAGCATTAAGTTTCATTTCTGCACTGTAAAAAAAAACTATTTATTTTAACAAAACAACAGAGTTAGTGTCCAGGCTACTAAAAATAATTTGGTAATGATTCAAAACAAATAATCTTTTTGAGACAAATAATCTTTTTATTTATTCTTTCAGTTGTACCTGAAACATGTTCAATAAGATTAAGATATTAAGTTAAACAACTCTTCAGTCACAAAGATGAATATCAAAGACAAATTTTATGTCCTTTTACATTTTTTTAAATACAAAACAAGCAACCATGACTTATTATAAAGGGTATCGGAGAAACACAAGCTTTTGTCATATTTTCTTCAAACTATAAAAAAAGAAGTCTCAGCTGAATTTGGTGAGCTGATTGAACTCTGTACTGTACGTTCATTTGACTAATTTAAAAGACTTCAAGTTAGAGGAATTTGTGTTTATAAATTCTAATGTGCTCTGAAAATAAATACTAGACATTTAGTTAACTTGAACAAACTTCTATATTTACATCTAGTTAATGAGGAAAAAAAGATTAGCTGACGTCACTAAATTCCTGTATGATTTTTTTTATAGTGTGTGGTTGAATAATGCTTGCCGATATTTGTATTTAAATTTGAATTGCAGTCAAAGTACCAGTATTTTCAAAGATACTGTAGCTATTTGTGTAGGTCATGCTGAATTGCAGGGAAATGCGTGCAAAAATAATGCACAATAGATCTGGACTATTCCATTAGGTTTAGCAGAGCAGCCAGAAAAAGGCTTATCAAAGCAGCGCCGTGGGACCCTTTAGATACTGCTGCCAAGTGAATTACAGCATCCGTTCCTAACAGTATCCCTTAGACTGGAATGTAAAAGTCACATTTAGACTTGGTAATTGAACATCCAGTGATGGGGTAGTTTTCCACAATGCAAAACTTTGTGTTATGTCCAGGTCACACAGCCATTTTAAAGATTTTTCTGAAGAGAAAATGACTGGCCTGTGAAGATTCTCAGTCCTCCAGGTCATGGTATTCTCTAGGAGCCATACAAAGGCAACTGGACTGACTTGCTTGAGGTTCTTTTACAACCTCAAGCAAGTCCAGTTGTCTTTGTACAGCTCACAGAGAGAAAATGATTGGTTCAGCTTGCATACTTGTATAAGGTGAGCATTTTAGATGGTTCATAACCTTACAACCTTTCAAACTGAAAAGAAATTATGCCAGTAATAAAAAACAACAACAACCTCAGAATAATACTCTACACACTACTCCTCTGTTTGGATTTAACCTCTGGATTGAACCAGGCAAACTTATTTGATGACAGAGATGAAAAAACTAAAGTTAAGTGACACTATTTCTCTGGGAAATTAATTATGACAGCATGAACCACTTCTTGTGATTCCCTGTAAGAACTCTGCTATATTAATAACAAGGTATTTTCCCCGTAAGCTAGTATCATCACTCATGATCGTTCTCAGATGTTTTGTTTCCAAAATAGTTCTGAGAGATTTTTTCAGGATATTTTATTGTTTTGAGAAAAAAGGTTGGCAAATCTTTCATCTTTTTCCCTCTCTTTCTTTTCTATTTCTTTCACCTTCTCTCGAGAATCTCTACAGTGTGTCTTCATTTCTTATTTCCTTCATTCCTTTCTTCCTTTCCTTCCTTTGTGGTGCTCCTGGTGACAGACCTCAGCTTTCCATGTTCTCCAAGTCCACACATACGTTTATGACTGACCAACGTAATCCCTTACATGTGAAGCCCTCAAGACTTAATCCCACCGGGGCTCCCCTCTTCAATGCATGCAAATGCACCATTTGCCTTTGCACATGTTGTGTAATCAAAACCAAACTGTGTATATTGTGCCAGGGCAAGCACAGTTACCCTGAAAAATTAACATAAATACATTTCAAATAGGATGGAGGCAGTGAATTGATTTCTAGAGGGGAATTGGGTGTCATGAATAATGACTTAGCTCGGGCTAGTCCTTGAAGTCCCTGATGGAAACCAGGCCAGTGTTTGGTCTGGACTGCACAGCAGATAGATTAGCTGTCTCTGACATCTAGTGGTGAATCCTGCAGTTACAATGTAGTGATGCATTTTACAGTAATGGTGGTTAGACCAATAGGTTGTATGGAAACAGATAAAACAGATTTAACTCTGGGTTGATGATGGGTGGATGCAGAAGAAAACACCGTTCGTCCGGGTATTCATTACTGGTATTATATTGTGTCCTTTCATTAAAGATTGGGTTTACCTTCAGTAGTATATTTCATTTTGGCTGTTGGCAGAACCTTGCCTTAAAGTTAGAGCAGGCCTATTCAAGTACCTTTTTTAGAAGGGGCAGATTTGAGAAAGTAAAGTGCCATGGGGCTGAACATTCACTGTAAAATTAGGAATTTAAATGTGCGTACATTGGACCTTTTTAATTTTTTTCCCCCACTTTACCACTTTTCACAATTGGAAAATAAACATGTACAAAAGTACAGGAAAAAACAATACACCTATGTATCTTAAGATTAGAAATAGCTTTTATTTTAATAAACACATTGTTGCATATAATGTATTTTCCCCTTCTGCTTAAACAGCCTGTTTAAGAAAATAAAAATAATAATAATAAATGGCTTTTGTGCTAAACAACAGACATAACCAATGAATGCGCTCATTAACCTACTAATGAAATTATGGTCTTAATTATCAAACATCGTAAACACTTAGAAGTAGCTTGTTGTTTTAATAAACACAAGGTTGCATTTTATGCATTTTATTATTTTTTCATACCTCTGGATGATCAAAGGGCCGTATCCGACCCATAGGCTGCCAATTAAATAAGTTAAGCTTCAAACTAAAGGGATTCATCTGGAACCCATATTAAATAGTTTAATTTTCAGTTCCAGTTTTTGTAGCCTGGAGTCAAGTATGCCAAAGCGCCCCCCCGGCTTCACCCAACGCCCAGCTGGCATTGCATCCTATTCTTACATCTAGCAATGTCATTTAAGAAGTGGCACCACAAGGCAGCAGCCCCATATTGTCCCCTCAAGCTGAGCCCAACTGGGCCCCCAGTCCCTCCCCAGTCTCCCTATCATGGGTATGAGAGTGTGGGTGTGGCAGCTTTTTCCAGAAGTTGTAGATTCATAAGAGCTCTTGACATCTGACTCCTCGCCTCAGACCAAAATGTCTTGGGTTACCCCACTGGGTGCATTTGTCACCAACAACACAGGGCTCAGGGCTGTGGTTTGGGAATCTGATTTGGTTGCCTCAAAATGGTTGTTTTTCAAATAGGGTTACCAGTACCTCTAGGGGTACTGGCAATTCTAATAGCCTGATGCAAGTGAGTTCTGTGACATGTTTTAAAATGTTAATTCGAAAAATATAATGTATAATCCAGAGAAAATATTCTATAATAAGTTCCACATCAAAATGTGAACGTATGTTAGTTGAAACCACATTTTCTATTCAGTATTCCTACAGTATTTGCAATGCAATTGTTAACTGGAATAAACTGCGGACTGCTGTAAAACCTCACAGAAGAAAAAAGGAACAAATGCAATCACATTCACTGTGAGCAGGAAGTAAGTTTCAGTAATGAATGACAGATTTTACATCAAGAATGGATTCATGGTTGAAATGTAGCAGCAATACAGCTGAAATCACAGAGAAAGAAGAAGAAAAGACAGCAAAAACTGAGCAAAGTACCAGTATCAGGAAGTCAGGATCAGGATAAATATGTTTTACTGGGATTTACCTGAACAAGCTGACACTGGTGGTCAGGGGCTACTTGGCTGGAAAAAAAAAACTTAAAAAGAGGTTATATTATTGAAAAAAGTTTGTAAACCACTACCTTAGCCTATTCCAGGGATCTCCAACTGAGAGGGGACCATGGGGCAGGCCCAGAACATGATAGAGGGATTACATATCCCATTTTGCCTGGAAAAGCCACAGAAATCCCCAGGTGGAAGTGGAGGATTTGACAAGGGAGAGACACATATTTGGGTTAACTTGCTTAATCTACCGTCATCGTGACCTGGACCTGAGTAAAGAGAAAACAGAGGGATGGAGGGAAAGTTGAACTGAAAGTGCATCATTACATTAAATGCTATAAGAACTGTTCAGTAAAAAACCTGGATCTTTCTTCATGTGGTAACTTGTATATAATGCTGGTTCTGCACAGACACTTTTGTTATTCTGAGTCTGATTAAGACATAGCAATGAGTTTTCAGGAAAATCTTTTTCATTTTCTAAAATTTACATTTTGAATCCTTTCTGATGTTTTTTTTTTTTTCTAAATAACATTCCTTGGAGTTCTTTCAATGTCCCTGAATATTTTATCAGTTTTGTTGAGGTTGTATTGTTTTATTATCAGTTGTGGAAAGAAAAGATAAAGTGGAGAGAATTTCTGAAGGCGAGCCAACTGGATCAGAGCAGCTCCGTAGATCTTATGGAAACTTTTGGCACTGTAAGCACAGGAGCAGCCAAGAAGCAATTCGTCACATTATATTCTCTGGGGACTTCACTAGTCTCCTGCAAATTAGTTAGATAGTGTCTATACATTCAAGCCCCCTTATCAGTAAATAGTAAAAAGTTCCCGGAGCTCCTGATATGTAAAACAGTCAAAAAGGAATAGAAAGCCTGAAAGAATGCTCCCATTATGCTGACAGCAAGGCAAGCTAAAAAATACAGTTTCCACTGGTGCATAATTGGGTAAAAATGAATTAGTGTCATAATACTTTGACATGAACAGAATTTATTTAGCATACCTTTTTAAGCTTGGCAGCAGGGCACTTAAAATACATCAATGTAATTCAGCAGAGAAGGCAGCAGTGTAATTAAAGACTGGTGCTTAGAGGGATACTTCAACAGAAATGATGGAGTGCGCTCTTTAGAGGGAGGGGACTTGAATCAAGAGTTTAAAATGTCACAAAGGAATTAAAATACTGGATACTTCATGTGGAGAAAATACAGTCCACAAAAAAAAATAAAAATAAATAACTTGTCGAAGACAAGTCAATGCCACAGAGATATAGATGAGGAGCTTATCTGCCACCTCACCGACCTACAGTGTCAGTGTTTTATTTGTTAGATTTTCTTTTGTGCTGTAACACACTACAGTAAAATGTCCAGTGTGTAAGATTTACGGGGATTTATTGGCAGAATATGAAAAGAATATGTTTTTATTTTATAATCACCTATAAATAAGAAGTTATGTTTTTATTACCTTAGAATGAACTTTTTTTTTTATCTACAGTGGGCATGGGTCCCCTTCCCTGGATGCTGTCATGTTGTACCACCATACAATAGCATAAAATGAGCTAAACACTGGATCTGGATACAGCCTGTCACATTTCAAATGACTTTCAAAGCCACCATCAGAGGAGAGTGACATTATTCTTATTCTTATTCCTATGGCCTACAGTCAAAGCAGAAACACATATGAAATTTAATGTATAATTTCAAGATATCTAAAGGTACTTTCTCCAATTTTACTTGACAATAGCAGCTATGGGAGATTAGTTACACAATATAATATGATCTCAACTTCCCGGTTGCTCTAATAATGTAATACAAGTGGTTTGAATGAAAACTAAACTTCTGCTGCTTATCTTGTCTTGGCTCTGTTGCCAGTGCCGGGCGATTCTGGTCAGTCGTAGGTTGGTAAGATAGTTGATTATTGAGTCTTGTCCCCAAAATGTCAGTACTTGACGACCTTGGAAAGCAGCTCATCAATCTTTCTCCAGAATCACTTACAGCATCTTTAATGAATAATAAAAACTGGGGATGGGAGGTCATGAACTTTTTGGGCCATGCCGGAATAAATTTGTTCTGACTGTGGCAGTCTGTACTCTGATCATCAGCACCCAGCTGTGTATAAGTGTAAATGTGAAGCAGGTTGTTGAAATTAGAGTATCTAGTACATCATTACTCAATTTCTCCTGGATAAACAAAAAGGCAATTAACTACAATTAAGAACAATTTAGCCTCATGTAAGCTTTGGTATAAATGCCAGCTGCTGTTACTACATTTCACACAGGTACAGTATATTAATATGAAAGACGTATTTTCCCAGACAACAGTTCATACAACACCACACTGTGAATCATTTTAAGCTGGCCCTTAAAAATGCAAGTTTCCCTGCTGCCTTAAAAATGTTAACCAAACATGTGTTGAGTAATTAGTTCAAAGTCATCTTTTGAGTTTTAAAAATGTAAAAGCAACTGAGGTCTGTGAAACAGAGACAACTTTCAAATTAAAGTATTAAGTTAAATCATTGAAGTATTAAGGGGTATGACTTTGATGGTAATCTAAACATGGTTAACATTGTTTTCATTATCATAACAAGTAACAGACATGGTTCATCTTGACATGTATTTAAGACACCGGAAGTTTCCATCTCCTTTAAATCAGAACAACTTATGTTTCTAAGTTGAGAAATTATTTTTTTAAAGAAATTTTAAATTAATTACACTTTAGATTAATAAACATATATATTTACACTGGGCTAGGTTATTTAGAAAAGATTAATTGATTCCAGTAAATACCTGTACTGGTGCTACAACTGGTGCTGTAACATGTAGCTTCTTACCAGAAGGGGGAGCTAGCTGCATATACTTAAATGACCTATCTGTCCTCAGGCACCTCTTAACTTCAAGCAGAAGCCCAATAATTGTATGACAGAAAATATGTTAAAAGGTTCAAAATTCTGTTTCACTGATAAATAGTGGTCACACTCCACATAAGTTAAGCTTGTCATCACTATGTGTAAAGCTTCAGAGTTTATAAGAGAGAAGACTACCAAATAATGTGATGGTCTCCTTCTTTCCCAAACTCTCTGACCTTTCTGCTGTCGTATTGCATAAATTAATTAAACATTGAAATTTTAAGGCATATTTTGAGAAATGTAATTAATAGAATAACATAAACAGTGCTTTAAAGCATCACAGGTTAAATTTACATGTACAGCTCCGGACTGTCTCTTGCCAAAATTTAATGAGGTCTAAAGCAAAAGTCTAAAAATCCCTCACGTGAACAAAATGACAACAATTTTTGTTCTGTTTTGATAAATTACCGTTATGACTTTATTTGGTGCATGATGTATTTATGAGTTTGAAAAATAGTACAAATATAAATGTAGATTAAAAAAAAAAAAAGCCGTTATTTTTCCCAGTCACCCTCTAGCTATTCTTGCTGCATTCACACACAGACAGCCATCCTGTTAAAGGGGAAGGGTGTTTAATTAAGTTTAATTAATTTTTTATATTACATTTTATTGTTAAACTCCAAATTATCCGACTTGTCTGTCCTGCCTCACAGTAATTAGCCTTTAATATAAGAAAATAGCCCCAGTGTAATGTACACTGGACTAAAATGAGACATATATGACACATATATCTAACACTAGACAGACCATTTCATTGCCATGAATCTCACTGGACTGGGCTAATTAATGGATCTAATTAGTGTTTTATGGTTAAAAGCAGGTC
>JAJHUR010137360.1:19954-38901 GCA_027495735.1 Lutjanus campechanus | reverse complement strand
CAGGACTGGACCTTTGTGCAAAATTTTTTTCATTTTTCGTGCATGGGAAGTAGGACTTCCTCGGAAGAAGAAGAAGAAGAAGAAGAAGAAGAACATGCAGGATTACAAGAGGGTCCTGGCAGCTTAGGCTGCCCGGCCCCTAATTACATGGTGCTTGCATTATACAGCACATAATGTACTGCTTAGGCATACGGAGAAATATTTCAAGACTTGCATAATAAGAATGTGATTGCAGATTTAACTCCCCAAAGACAAATAAAATGTTTTTCCAAAGTATTAATGGATCTTTTCATTGGATTTTGGATTAGTGTGAAAAATAAGCTGTGGTGAACAAAGGTTTATGATACTGATACTGTTTTATTCAGCAAGATAATCTTCCCAACAACATGTCCCCAACAACCTCTGATTTCATTTAGCCACTTGTTAGATACAACCTCTTCTGAGATGTGTAGAAGCTTCAAAATTCACTGACACATTGTTTTTCATTAACCACACTTAATTTCAGATATCTATTCAAAAAAACACCGTTGACTCTGAGACGAACCGGAGGTGCAAATATCTAATTCAGTTCCAGGTCTTAGGATCCATTTCTGCAGCATTCTTAGTTTTTCCTTTGTGCATTACATTGTGGGACAAAAGTGTACATCAACAGCACACTCAAACTATTTTTAATGTGCATACTGTTTTTAGTAACAAACAGCATACTCAAAACCTACTTATACCTAGTATGTTGTAAAGAAATGTGACAAGCTAATGTCTTACTAGACAATGTGAATACATGGTTTGTTGACAGCTGCTGACTTAACTGAGTACAATCTCACTAATCTTTATTTACACAAACAATATTTTTGGTCTTCAGTTTACTCTTCATGGATGCCATATTATTCCTACGTTGAAAATAAAATGTTAGGTATGCTACAGAGTTTCCAAAGTGTTGGTGGAAGCAAATGCAGTCTTGAGTTGTTGCCAAGTAACACAAAAAATCTGAATGATCCTGAAACTCCACCCATCTGACATACCAAACTGATACCATCAGACACAGGTCTGACTCCAGCTTCACACTTCTCTTTCTGTTTATTGCTCAAGTTATCAAGAGAAAAATAGTGGGAAACATACCATTTGGAGGGTCGCGTCTCTTCTCTGTGAACACACAGACAAATGAAACCATTACAATCCTGGGCTGAGTAGTTGGGTTGCGTTAGTGAGAAGCGAATATGTCAGAGCGAAGATGTACAAAGACAAGAGAGGTTATTGGTTTGTCAGAGTCGGGCTCGGCGGGATTGTGCATGAGGCTGCACAGAATGGAAAAGTTATTTGGGAATAATTGCCAAGCAAGTATTTTGTTAGCGTGTTTGGGGGACGTAAATCAGACACTCTCGTACACACACACAAACAGCTAATAATATGCATAAAGTTTCTCCATCTCATGAAGTACCACAAGTACAAAGAATATAAACACTAATGCTTTAATGACATTTACTGACACACACACACACACACACAAGTACTGATGGCTTGAGTTTTCCGACCAGCAGAAGGTCAAACAGAAGAAGCCTTAAGGGTAAGATTAGCACCCACTGCAGAGAGCAGAGGGGGAAAAGATGAAAGGAGGATCCATCTGAAGGGTCAGGAAATGACCCGTAGAAGAGGAAGCAGGAAGACGGACGGTCTTAATCAAGCAAGTGATGAGAACAGCTAAGTACCAAGTGCCGATATTAAGTTTAAGAATGTGTCTGTACAGCCTTGCATAAACAATGTGTCTTTAATATTTTGTTCGGATGAACCCAAACATTCATGGCTCATTTCCTTAGATAAGAGAGATAAGCTGGAGGTTATAACGTACAACAGCATTTTGTAAAATTGCTTTCCAGTATTACTACCAAAGTGTGCTGTGTGGTGCTGGATGAAAATCAAGTAAATGTAACAGATAAGCACAATATTTGAACAAAAACACATTTGTAGAGTGCTACTTTTATGATGCTTTTATTCATAAGGTGTACTTTTATATAATTCATAGTGTGTATTTTTATAATGTATGTAAGTTTTGTATAAATTGTTCTATGCTGCTTCTTTAATTGCCTTTCTCTACCTAATTTTTACAAATGAGTTATGTCCAAGAATTTCTATGTACCTGTACTGTCCTGTACCTGTGCAAATAGCAATAAACTACTTGAATCATGTATTTAAGTATTACTTTAATTAATAAAATAAACATATTAAGGGTGGTTTAAAATGGCAATGAAATTCCCCTCATACTAATCACCATGTTCAATTCTTGATGACGCTGAACATATCGTGTCCATAAGAGATAAAGTCTTTTTTCTCAAAGCTGGTCATTTCTTTTGCTCATTTTAGCCTGAAACTGCAGTGCCCCCCTTGGGCCAGACAGCATATTTGTTCAAACCACTGCTGCCACTCACTGCTGTGATGCATCTATGAGGTTTTGGCTTAAAATTCAATCTAATGATTTAAAATGAAAATTTGAAGGAGTCCTCAGTTTGTGACCACATCACAAACAGCCAACAGCTACCTGAAAGGGTTTCTTGCAGCACCAGAATTGAGAGAATTTTGTAAAGCTAACCTTGAATAGTGAACAGACAGACTGGATTATTATATAACCTGTCTTTGCAAAGCAGACATGGTAAATCTTTCTGTTCAATTTGGTGATGTGACTACAAATTATATGCGAGTACCTTGTTGACGGTTTTGCAGACTGTAAGTTTGAAAATGATGGTGTGTGTTATTAAAGGAAAAGACTGTAGTGGATCAGAAGAAGATCAGATAGTGTAAACAGACCCAGGCAAAAAAATCTTGACCATTTTTCAGTACATGAATGCATCAGCGCGATGTCTCAGAATTTATTTTCTTCATGTATTGAAATTAAGACTTTTTTTTGCCCAGTTCTGTGTGGCTGAGCACTGTAAAAAATGACAAGTTTGGGCATAATTTGATCTTGTGTTCAGAAAAGTCAAGCTAAGTCAGATCATTTCAAGCATTTTAAATACACAAAAACCAAAGTAAATACAGACCGACTGCTTCTTGCTGTATTCATTATTTTCTGCATCCCTGTAGTAAAATGGTTTGATTTGAAATTAGCTTAAGAAGCTAAATTATTCTGAACACAAGATCAAAATTTCTAAACATGTCATTTTTTCAGTGAGTTAGGTCAGTAGGTGGGGTTGTAGGTCAGTTGGCGGCATCAGTAAGTTGGTACCAGTTTTCCTCTGTCTTCTCCCCATCAGCTCTGTCACGTGACCCCGGAAACGCTTGGCTTCCTCCTCGCTGGCAAAGTTCAGACCCACTTGACATGTCTGCAAACACAAAAACACAATACAAATGTGTAAAGATTCGGTACAAATACATCTGTGCCAACTACATAAAAAACTCCCTACTTTCCATGATTAAATTTCCAAATCTGTCTCCATGATGTGTACGCAGGGAACAGTCCCCGCCTTATCACCACCATCAGCACTCCCACATACCTCATGGTCTGCTGGAGCCTGAGCCACTGTACCCACCAGCTAAGATGTTTGCTCCACAAATAAAGACGCCTTGTCACATCGAGTGCTTTGGATGTGACGCAAAGCTAGGACCTAGTCACACAATGTAATTTTACATGATGAGAATACAAACGTGGATGGTTGGCTCACATTTGCTTGTCAGGACAGACAATTTCTGGATTAAATAAAATAAAATAAATTAAAAACTGCAGCAAACTCAGACTTAAGTATACCTGTTTTGTTAAACAAAATTATGTCCAAAAATCAACACAGTTTTTACTAGTACTGGACATGATGAACTGGTTCTGAATTCAAATCTGTTTAAGGAAGGACTTTACCTACATTAAGACTAAGAGTTCTCTGAATTTATTTGTTGAACTATGCAAATAAAGCTGTATCTCATTAAATGTGCTAATTTGTATACATTTCCAGAAATCTGAAAACTGGCTTTAACCAGGTTCAAAATATTTGTTTCATGGAATTTTTGAATTCCATTTATTGATTCCTGAAATTAAATTTGTACCTACTGTGACTGCAGGTTTGTAGTGTTTGCAATGTGGCATAGAGAAGCTTTCTGTTTGGTTGAACAAGAGCGACAGTTTACAAAACAAGTTCAAATTTACTTAAGTGACAGAATATTTTTTACACCACTGGGACAGAAAAGTCTTTGAGGAAATATCTGTAAAGCTAGAGGGTAGCTGTTTTAACTTCCGTATTAGGTTTTCTTTGAGGACAAGAGTGCCCTTATTCAATAACTCAAATTTTGATATAAACACATGAGAGCCAGAAACTGGGGGTATTTCCCCCTCTCTTCCCCCTCCAGCTAAAATTTCATGAATCAATTAAAATGACCAACAAATAAAAACTCAAGAATAAAGTTTCTCTGCGACTAAATTAGGGCAGTGGCTTAGAATATCAGAGGGTCAGAAATAAAAAGAGAAATGTGAAAAGTTGTAGAGGGGGAAACTCACATCTCCAGCAAATGTGATGAAGTACGGTCTGGGGAGGTAGATGCTGAAGTTGTTGTACAGCTCCTGTTCAAACGTCATCTTACCGTCCTGAGGAAAAACACAAACAGCAGCCTGAGTGAATGAAGGATATGATTTGTGGATCAGTTAGTACAACAGACGGGTTAATGCTATAAATGAACAGACATCCCAGATTCCACCATAAAAATATAAGGTCGTCACCAGTATCAAAAGGTGGTACACCACCAGTGGATATTAATTGTGGTGAGCACCATCATCTGCTGGCTACTGCACTCCTGAACCACAATGATGGTTTCTGCTTTGAATCGACTCACCCTGATCTCAAAGACCCTGATAAAGTAGGATCGTTGGGGGTTGTCTTTGACCAGACAAGCCACCCCGCAGCATCTCTTGTTCCAGCTGGAGTTCCTGTCTGCTGTGAACACCTGGACCACTGCTGAAGACAACGTCTGGACAGAGAGAGGGAGAGAGAGGGAGAGTCACATTATCCTGTGCTCCTTAAAGGGATAATACATAAGTGGTGTTTTTTTTTTGTAGCCATGTCAATGTATCTCACAACAGTCTACAGCAGTCCAGCAGTCTACAACAAGATTCTTTTGTCCGACCAACAGTCCAAAGCTCAAAGACTCTTCATTTACTATCATACATGACAATGAAAAGCAGCAAATCCTTACATTGAGGAAGCCAAAAATGTTTGACATTTTTGCTTGAAAGTGCCTGAAACAATTAGTTGATTATCAAAATTGTTTGCAACTGATGTTCTTTTTCTCAACTAATCTATTAACAGACTTATTGTTGCAGGTCTCGTTTGCAGAAAATTGGTTGGTTATGATACAGGCTACTACCAGCCCGAGGTCATGCAGAAACGTGACTCATCATGAACCTAACAACATTCCCGTGATAATAAATGACTGTTGTAGCAACATGCTGTGTGCTTTCCAGCAGTTGGCACTATGAGATATGCGATGAAGCGTAGATCAATACGATAAGATGTTGACACAGAGCAATAAGAAATAGTTTCAGAACAAGAAATGGTTACATCCTTGAGTTGCCCTGACCTGACCTGAATCTCAGAGAAAAATCGGTGAAATGATCTAAATACAGCTGTTCACACATGTTCTCCAACTGAGCTGCCTGAGCTCAGTCAGTCTCAGTCTTTCTCATTATATGTGTTTAATGATATAAACACAGACTGAGTGACAGGATGGCAGCAACTCTGTGGGGGTCAAGTCGCTCTGTCCTGCAGCTGTCAGAAAAGAATCAATCAATTCCTGACAAATATGAGAGGCGACACATCCAGTAAGTTGACTGAAAGCAGTGGGAGTAAGTGAGACAAGAAAAAAAAAATTGTCTCTATCTTGTATCACTGTAGGAAGAAAACTGTACCAAATCCTATTTTAAGAGACAGTTTATCTTGTTTGACACTGGTGGCAGCAGAAGGGAACACAAAGGATACATACAAGCTAAAAGTATGGATGCAAGCTGGGTTAACTGTTGTTATGTTTTAAGAACACTGCAGGCGTTTGAGCATCTCCTGAAATCCAAGATCCCCGAAGGATCTGCGCTATATTAAGACCGAGCCCACACACACCCAATGCTTAATGAGTACACATGATAAAAATTAAGCAGAGGAGGCATCTCTCTCATGCAGCATCCGTGCTTATATACCATTACTGAAGCACATCTCAAGTCATTAAAGTTACATAAAGTGTCACTTTTTACCCTCCCCTCATCCCCCCAAAATGAACAAATCATCACCAATAAAACTACTGATAACAAGTGCCCATTATATATCTAAAAATAGTCAGTAAAACATTTGATACTGCTCAAAAGAAATAGGAGTACCACTGCAAACAGCACATACAGCAACTGGAAAATAAAACAAAATGATATACGACCAAGAAAGTTCCTCATTAATGATCATTAGTCACCTACCTGGCAAAACATGTCCTATTTGGAGAGAGGCTGCTGTTCTATGTCATCAGATGTTGCTTCAAACTCTTAAACTCTTAACAGCTTAACCTGTTAAATGTGTATGAGACAAAACAGCATACACTTCACACTGAGGAGCACACCTGTAGCGCACACACACGCAGACACATCTATGATCAGAAGACCAGATCGGACTCCTGCGGGTTTTACAGGTGGCTGCAGGGATTTTCTCACACTGAGGGGGTCCACGGTCACAGTCATTATCACGCAGATGAAAGCAAAAGCACCAACATGGGAAATGCCTGGTAATTCTGGGGCCTTTTTCATCTCAATAGTTGCAGGAATTATTGCACACTTCAAGACAACATGGAGAGCCCCTCGGCTGTTCTTTGTTATTTAGCGATGAGTGAATGTGATGTTTAAATAAAGCATGAGGCAGAAAAAAAGTATTATGGTTTTTTTCTGATTATTTTTCTGCTTTTTCTTTCTTTTCACCTTGCTTGTTTTTACACTGGTCGAGAAGTCAGCAACAGCACGGCTCTGGTCTAAACATAAATAACAGTAAGAGAAATTCCTGTCCCTAGTCCTAATATTGATACTAGCAACAACCAGTGTTTGCAGCGGGAATGAAAACTGCACACAACATGTAGCAGTCTCGAGGCTTGTGCCCCAACTGCAGCACAATAATCTTCATCCTGACGGTTCCTGGACCATCTGAAAGTAGGGCTTCAAGAGTAGGAACAAAAACTGAAACTTCTGCTTTCTTGTGGTCACAATGCAGGGGAAGATTGTAAGAAGATACAAAAGGTTCCTGAAAAACATCCTTCAGTTGAAAGGGTACTTTCTTTGTTGTGATTCCGAACACTGTTTAAATATACATTTAGCATTGAGGATTAAGGCGGATATATCAATATTATATTGATATTGTCATATGAGACTAGACAACTTTTAGAAAATGTCTATATCAAGATTTATACTGTAAATTGCAGAATAGTCTAAAAATATCAATATGTCACTTGCTCAGCCTTACTGTGGATCATCAAACAGTAAGGAGTAACCAAAGACAGCACGTTTATCATGTTTATAATGTTGGCGTCTGTGGACAGCCATTTCAGACACGTTCTTATTTAAGGTTAGTTTCAAAGCTGCAATAATACTTCTGTGGCCTTTTAGAACTAAATGGGATCAAACCTGTATCTGTATTTTTAAGATGTGCAGCCACTGCTGCAGACTGGATGCAGAGGAAAGACTCACTGCAACAAAGTTCTTCTTATGGGAAGCTGGGTTTCGCTAAATGACCTCTGGGCTTCAGGAGAACAGCTGAAAGGCTGGTCACAGTGACTAATGTAGCCACACCACACTACATAACTAACATTAATCTGCACACAACACAGCTAACGTGAGATGACAGAATGTAGAGGAACTGTTACGTCACAGTGGTTTATGAATCAGAGTATAACTTCGTAGTATGAATGACGTGCAGAGGAAATCAGCCTGTCAGTGAGCTGCTCTCCCACAACTTCAGCTGTTGGCATCAATATTATGATATTGATTTCAACCGTAAAGTCCAGTGTTACAACAAATTTTTACAAATTCTTAATATTTGGTTGATTTGTTTGATCTAATCCGTTAATCTAAGTAGGTTTAAAGTGCTTCATCTGTTTTATTTATCCCCCTCCTCTGTGTCCAACTCCAGCATTACCAGACATTAAAACGCTGCTGTCAGAGAGGCAATTTGTCCTTCAGCACTGCACGTGCAAGATATTTTTACTCGTATTTATACAAACATTCGGCCTCTTGGCAGAATTACAGCTCTCGACTGTTTGGATTGGGATCATAAATAAAAAAGATCAAAAGAATAACATCAATTTTGCCTCTCTGTAACAGCCACTGTAATGGCGTCCAGTGCTCTGAGGCCCTGGGGTCTCATCTGCCCATGGAGCGCTGATCGTTCCTGACGGGGCCACAGGCTGCAGGAAGCGGAGCTCTGTCTATGGCGTCATCAGAACCCGACAAAAACACTTGCTCACTCTTACATACACACATGAATAAATTCTGTGTTATGCACTTCTTGCTTTAAAGCAGTTACTACCTTTCCATCACAAGTATGAAGTGTTTCACTTGTCCGGCACACAGACTACACCATCACAAACATACTCTTTCTTTTTCACTCATGGAATAAGGAAACTAGACAGTGCCACACTCTCATTCTTACAGATTTCATCAATAGAAACCTTTATATATTTTAAGACCTCCATGACTTAAGGAAGCATCTAAACTCTAGTTTACATTGCAAGGACAAAGTCAATGCAAATTTTTTGCAAATGAAGAAATTTATTGAGTAAGATTCTGTGATTTAACGTTTTTATGTGCGCAAATTGTACAACTCAGTGATGTGCGAATGTCATAATTTCAATTCCCCTGAAAGTAATGGCATGAGGTTGGCTATAAACTTAAGTACTTCCACCTTGTGTGATCACAAGACTGGAAGGTACAAGAATCAGACATGTGATCACAATAAAAAGTCAGGTAGAGACACAGACAGGTTGCTTCGTTACAGAAACAGGGAAATATCACATGAGCCATCTTTCGAGATGAGCCGAGGGGAAAAGAATTAAATTTACCAAATGCTGAAGAAACCCCCCATACACACACATGATTGAATGTAAAAACACTACTTTAGTTCCTGTAAGTGAATCATTAACCTCCTTTGCCTGAGGAGTGGCTGCCATGTCCAAAGCCATAAAGTTGTAATCATTTATTAAATAATGAAAACACTAGGGATGACCTGAATGTTTGAAGCATCTACTGTTGTCATGATAATCAACATCCAAATCAGTATTTGAATGCTTTGGGTTGTTTTTTTGTTTTGAGAGTGGCATGTTGGCTGCATGTAAAAGTGCCAAAAGACTGATAAAGAGTGAGAAATGGAGCTCATCTCTGGTGTTTTATCAGTCTCAAAACCTGGGCACATAAACACTAAGCATGTGCATAACACACAAGTGCACAGAAAAGCATCCTTGCTAGGATGAATTTCATCTGTGTGCACAAATGTGCAAGCTCAACTCTACATAAGTGCTGTTTCTTATATCTGTCCTCATCTCTTGTTAAGACTTATAATTAGGGTTGGGTACCAAAACCCGGTGCCAACAACCGCCACTTACTGACTGAATCAAAAGGCATATTACGGTGCCTCATTGTGTTACATACCTGAGATGTCAAATGAAATGCCCTTTGGTGAGGACATTAAAGACACATCACTGAATGTGCCTGGTTAATATTACGCAACACTAACTCTACATGACACTGGAAGCAGATAGTCTTCCATTAGCTTGTAGTTAACGTAAACATGGTTAAAATGCCAGGCTAAACGGTCTAAAGAGGCTGTATTTCACTCAAAAGGATTCCAACAGCTGGCGAGACATACAACAAATGTTAAAAAACAATTGTGTGCAAAAGGAGAAGGCATCCGCAGGTGCAAAGGATACACTTCTAAGTAGAGGGATGCACTGTGCTGCTTGTGTTATTATAGTTGGGTAAGGTTTTCTTATTATTAACACTTGCTATATTGTTCAATTTCAAGCTCAAATTTGCTTTAGCATTGTTCTTTCATGTCAGTGAACACATTGCTTATTTTTCTTTCTGTTCTTAGCATTTTAGTTACTTATAATTACGATAAAAGCAAATTATATAAGTAAATGTTTTTTTGTGAAAGCAAGACAATAATCCGGCCTAATTATGAATTGAATATTTATAAAATGAGGAGGGTTGTAGCCTAACCTTCATGTGAAATGTTTTAGAATCTGCCTTAAAGTATTTTAATTCTGATTAGATTAAAAAAAGTCAGGACATAGAGGTTCTGTTTGCAGAAACTGCTCACTTGTGTAGTTCTGTAGTTCTAACTTGAATGTCATCCATCAGCTATTTGGTCAATCTGTTCCACTTTGGCACAAATTAGACACTATTTTACCTCTTCACAAGATCTTTCCAGAGGGGAAGCAAGTGATAAGTGACAAGAAGATGGGATGGATTGGGAAGAAAGAAAAGACAGGACAAGTGGCTGAGGCAGAAATGCAGTGTGGAAAATGAGAGGGAGAAAGGAGCGTGTAAATGTAAGACAGGAGGGAAATGATGTATAGTAATAGAACAGAACTGAAGGAGGGGATTCAAAACAAGCTTGAAGATGGGCTGAAGGGAAACAGGAAATATGAATGACAGCAAATGGGGGACAGGAGCAGAGGACATGAAAAGGGAGAAGGTGAGACTAAAAAAAAAGAGAAAGGAAGGAGAGAAAATTAGACAAGGGGGTAAAGTGGAGGAAAAGAGGAATCATGTTCCACTTCTCCAGCACAAATCACCAGAGGAGGCCGACCACGGGACTTCCTGTAGGATAGGACTGCTGATCAGGCAGTCTGCGCACGTACACACACTCACAATCACTCACACACACACACAGACACAGTGTGAATTGGACCCCTTCCACCTTTTGCCCAGTCAGACAGTGTTGCTGATGGTGAAAACAGCAGAAGGAATACCAATGAGTAAAACCAATCAGTAAGACCACTGTGTATGTACCTGTATGTGTCTCTCTCTCTATACACGTGTGTGGCTGCAGTATTAAGTGAAGAAAAGGTTGAAATACTTGCATGTAATTCCTAAAATACGAAGATATGGACTTTATTAGGGCTACACAATCACAATATTATTAAATAGTAAAAAAAAAAATCCAATATCGATATACTGCTGAAACTAAACACACAATATATACAGTATATTATACATTAACACACACATTTTGCAATGAAGTGGTTAAAACTTCTGAAAAAAGATATGTAATGGGGGCAGGATATTTTACAATTAATAGTTATTCCAAAATGATCAAGGTACTAAAACAGTAAACTTTCATCAATATATTTTTTTAAATAATTAAATAACTATAATTGATAATAGAACAAAATAAGTGCATATATTAGACTTTAATTAAGACAAGGGATCAAATATACATAAAATGCTGCCTATAAAGCAGAAAAACAAAATACATCTTTGTTACATTCTGTTAAGAAAAGTTTTCATATATGCGCATATTGGACAATACACAGGCTATGCAGATACTGATCAAGATGGTTATAGCTGTGACAGGCCAGTAATATCAGTCTGGACTAAAGAAAGTAGGAAATATCCAGATTTCAGGAGATGAAAGCAGTGTATTCTTTCTTATTTTTTCTTTAGAAATTACTCAAAACATTTAAGTGATTATCAAAATAGTTGGCAATTAATTTAGTAATTGACAACTAACTGATTAAATGGCTAATTGTTGCAGCTCTTAATCAGTTAATTTCTTAATGATTTGAATTAAAACTCGTCTCCTGATAGGGCAGGAGAATCTTTTTTTTGTCTAGTCAACATTCAAAGAAAAAATAAAGAATTTTATTTCCATGTTAGAGCTACAACTCTAAAGGCAACTACAGAAGCACTGCTGTGCAAATAAAGTTGCCCTTTGAGTCTCTGTTGGACATAAAACTTTCCTCCATAGTGCCAAGACTACAAGCTGAGACAAACAGGCAAGGAGAGCCCTGCTACTTTCAGAGAATTAGCTACTATACAAACAAGGCTTTTACAGCTTGAATAAATCATGTCTAATTCAGGAGCTCAGAACAGGCTGTGCATCTTAAAGAGAAGAAAGAGACAAAGTAAAGGTGACTCTGTGATTCTTACATTTTCTGCATAATAAGTACATTACATAACACTCAATCACCCAGTCAGCCACTAAATCACTGGTGGGCATTCTAATTAGATTGGGCAGGGAGACACACAATGTCTGTCTCTTCCAGTCTCTCACACACACATGCAGTCTGTCTCTCTAAAATCTCTCTCTGAATGCAAAGACGTCTATAGACACACAAGAGCATAGGACTGCAAGGAATGTTCCCGATTCCTCGTCTCTGTCACATGCTGAGTGACACAATTGCGAGAATGCCAGAGGAATATCGTCACTTGATTTTTTTAACAGGTCACACACTGTAGGTTCAGGAAGACACACCTCAGAAACCTGTGTGTTCACAAAGGAGGAGGCGGGACATCCCAGCACCATATGACCACGTATGGGCCTGATATGTCATGTGCCATGGGACAGGAAATGTGGCCGTTAAAAACACACACAAGCACCTGACACACCAAGAGCACGACTGGTCCATGTCAATAAAGTGAGCTCTAGTGACATATAGAGGAAGAGGATGTTTCTCTGTCACTCAAGCACTCCAGCTTCACTATACACAATTAAAGGAAACTATGATCACTATGGGGAAGTAACCCGAGAATGTTAAAGTCCACACTCGTGCAACAACAATACAGATTTGTAAACTTTTTTTTTGTCTCACCTGGATGTTCAACACACTTTCTCTCAAACTGACCTCTATCTACAGGGAAAATTTGATTGTGCTATGCCAAAAACACAACACTGAGTTGAACTTTAATCCATTTATCTGACAAGTTGACTTTAAAACAAATCTTATCTATTTAGGTTATCAATAACAGGTGATGGTGAGGCATTCTTTCCGCCTGATATCACTGGGCGACAAAGTTTCTACTAAGCCAGTAAGGTCAGTTTGGGGTAATAATATGATTGTTAAAATCAGGCAGGAAAACTGTGCTGCTAAGAGGAAATGTAAAGGATCTGTTCGGCTGTGGAACACACACACCTTGATGAGGAAACAAGCTGATTTAGCAACAACCATCACTGAGAGCAATGTCACCTAATGTTATAGTGACGGACTTGCAGGTAGAGCTGCAAAGATTAGCCGATTATTTTTGTCAACTATTGAAATGAATCCCCAGCTATCTTGATAATCAATTTATTGTTTTGATTTCTTCTTGAGAAAAAAAGATGTTGAAATTCTCTGCTTTCAGCTTCTCAAATATGAATATTTTTTGGTGTCTTCAGTGTTGTCTGACAGTAAGCTGAATATCTCTGGCTTGTGAACAAAACATTAACAGCATTAACATTTTTCACCAAAAGTTTAATAAAAAAGTTTAAATTCTGTCCATTTTCTTACTAATCTAGAAAATGATACACAGATTAATCAATAACAAAAAAGAATCGTTACTTCCAGACCGTGTTTCTACTTATCAATCATGGTCAGGGGAATAATATGATTTTCAAAGTCAGGCAGGAAAACTGTGTTGCTAAAAGAGTAAATCTGAAAGGATCTGCTGGGCTGTGATGCACACACACCTTGTTGAAGAACAAGGCTGATTTAGCGACAGTCATTGCTGAGAGCAATATCACCCAACTTTACTGTGACAGACTTGCAAGCGCCTTCAAGGTGGTGGTGATGTAGCATTTATGAACCACAGCTTTCAGGGTCACAATCGTTGTGTTTGCTGGCCACAAGATACTCTTAAAAATACTGTAAAAGCAAACACTTATGACCTAGTACCCATCCAAGTATGCATCTGCATGTGGATTATTAGCTAAATCAAGCCTATATTCTGCATTCTTTTCAGTCCAACACCCTGTTCAATTTGATAAGATACCCATAATCTAACCACTAGCTAAATGCTAGCAATATTATTTGACTGTGGTGAGCCACAATAAGACTAAAAGCCACACTGGACAGCAATGTTCTTTGGTTTGATGCTCTTTTAATATTAGCTTTGCTGCAGATGTTGTTTAAATGGTTGATAAATATTCAGATGAGGGATGGAGAAACCTTTCTTATTAAGCAGACAAGGAACTTTTTAACATTGTTAATTTTATGTCTTTTTAGACATGTATTCTTCTTTTATTACTACCTCTGAACTTTCTTTGATGATTTCAGTTGTGTATTCTCGTCACATGTCTATACCTTGACATTGTAAATGAAGGTTCTCTCTCAATGTGGATTATTGAGAATTTAAATAAATAAATGATAAATACATTTGTGCTGAAACTAATGATGCAGCCCTGATATTTATCAAACATCCCAATAAATTATAAAAATAGATGGTGACAAGGCACATTTTCTTTGATCGACTAATCTATTAATCTACTAATGTTCCAGCAGCAAGTGGGGATGGCCAATAAGGGTGAAAATCTGTCCTGCAAGATCATTAAGAGGGAAAAAAGGAAACGTAAAGGAGAAATATGATAATTAGCTATGTTGTGCAATGGTGTTGATGCAGCTGCAAATGTCTTAATGTATCTACAGTCTGTTGGGTATGGGGCTAGGAGTTACAGACACAGTGCACAAGGAGGACACATAAATATGAGTCAGCTAAATGCTAAACGTGTTACGTAATATCAGACTATCTCACAATATTGAGTCGTGACATTGCACTACTGATCCTGACTGCAGTCACACTGGTACAGCAGGAGGCTACTCCCACTGATTTCTCCCCGTCAGATTTTGGGACAAGTCTTTTAGCTAGTCAGTCCTCAGCCAAGTCTTCTCGGTGGACACACTTCCCGAAAACAACCTAGGTTCAGCTATGTTATGTAATGCCAGTGCAAAATCATTGCTTTGCCCTGCTTTCCGCTGATGGCTTTAGCAGCTCCGAAACCCCTGACTGTTAACCAACTCCGCTCTGACAATGCTAGGTTTAGGTGACAGCGGAATTTAGGGCTTTCCTGGGAGATTTCAGGTGTGTCATGCTTAAAGTTGAAGGCAGTGGAGGCCTTGAGGGCTGGAGTCAAACTTGCCCGAACGGGACACGGTAGGGTCGCTCCCAGCCCTCCTCCCCTGTCGCCCCTACTGTCAAAACAAACTAACCTCTTCAGTTAGAAGTCCCAAATGTTTCCCAAAGAACAGAAATACGTTAAAACTCAAATGTAGGCCACAAACACACCGTTACACTACAAAGCTAGCCTAAACTGCCGTCTCAGGACAGGAAACACGGTGTAAGTTAGCTCAATTAGCTTTTTTCTTAGCTTGCTAACATATCATACAACAATTTGATGGAAAAAACTTACGATGCATTTCCTGCCAAGGTGGTTGAAAAGGCATTCATTTTCCTGCGGTGTCAGTAGTATCGACCCGACGTTTGCTTGCCGCCGCTGCGGCGGGTGTCCACTCATTATTAGTGGTCAATTTATAAAGTATGCACCGACTGTAACTCGTTATGAGATCCAAAAAGATACATAAACAATCCCTCGGTCATCCGTGGCCTTTCCTCCGACCCCCTCACTCACTCACACCGGGTCGGTTTATCCCGGGGTTTGTCCACAATACTCGGGTGTCACAAACTGTAAGCAGTTTAGGAATGCAATGTCCCGCTCCTCTTTAAAATAAGGTCAAAACTGCAGCGACTGGGCGAAGACGGAAAACGGTAAAAACTTTCCTGGGAAGTCCGGCCGCCAGAGAGCCCGGAGCCAGTTCCATCCAACATGGCAGTGTTCGGACGAATCCATTATCTGGGAATGGGGGGCACCCCTTTCCCAGTTGTGTCCCACATACTCACTAAGGTAAAATTCCAGGGCGATAAACCATTAAACGTTTACATCTAAAAAACTTTAATATAGCACTCTATTCTAGTAAAAGCTAATTGAGAAAATTCTGCTTAATAAAATCGTGATTTCTCAGCACGGTCTCCATGGAGATGGTTTAGTCCTGTCCGCCCGTGGCTTTTATGACAGGAATGTGTGCGAGTGCAGAATGGGAGGAGATAAGAAATAAGGTGCAAGTTGCCAAGATAAAAGCACACACTGCTTCTTGTGAGAGGAATTATTGAACTGAGGATTAAAGCAAAAGATAAGTAAAGGAACATTTTAAGAAGTTCATAAAAGAACCGTGGAAATTATAATTTCCCTGTAATAACGATAATGTGCTATTTTATTGAAGTCAGAGAGGTCAGGTCATGGTTCAGCATGAGGCTCATTATCTGAGCCCTGTGACATAGGCATGTAGAGCTCGACAATACTGGACCTCTTGGGCCAAGCCAATGTCAGTGTTTAAAAAAAAAAAAAATCGATATATTGGCTGATATTGTTTATATATATGTAAACATACATATATTGATTTACATTTTATATATAAATTATATGCAAATAGAAAAAAATACATGTATTAAATATATATACTAAACTTGAATTAAGAAAAAATATCAAACATACATCAAATGCTGCCTATAAAACAAAAACGAAAAAACAAATTGTATTTTATTTTAGGTTTTAAAATCAGACAACATATGCGCTGATACCAATAAAGACTGATATAGCTGTGAAAGGCCAATATCAGGCAATTCTTATTTTCAGATGACTATATGAAAACATTAAAACATATCTATAAATACTATATTCCTTTTCTGCCAATAGATCATCCTATGTTACCCACTTAATCTTTGATATTAAGATAAATATGTCATATTGTGGCTTTTTAGCACGATATTATCATACCTTGAGGGTCTGGGATCGTTACATCCCTAATTTCCCACATGATGATCAGATCTTTGGGACATGACATGATTTTCCCCCCTGAACTGAACTGCTTCTGTGATGTTACAGAGGTCTCTTCCTTTCATTGTTGTAAACACTAAATAGGCTATAAATAAGTGAAATAGAATTAAGACTGCTCCAGTTACTATACATAGCCTCAGGGGTAAGACATATGCTTCAAAGTGTTCACATCAGCGTGTTTCTCCAGAATCCTTGTGAGATGACTGAGAACAAAAAAATGAAACACCCGTATTATTGCTGATGTAAGGCGCATGTCAAAATATTACAAGCCACAGCATTTTCACCCCAGACATATAATAAACAGCATTCAACAATTAAACAGACACATTTAGAGGCCACTACCAGTAGCCTTGGACAGAGGCTGCATACAAAGCTCATACTTATTTTAATAATGTGCCTTCGGGTGTTTATAATTCTCTGCAACATGCTCAGTCAGGCTCATAAACGGGGGTAGTTTGTAGGACTGCAATGTTTGAGAAGTGATTCAAAGAAAACACTTACAGAAGTAATTCTGCTATCGCCTGGATTTGAGCAGCTGCTTTTTAAAATAAATTCTTGCGCAGTCATACATATAAATCAAGACTAGAGCTATAAAAGCAGGTCTGTCCTTTTATTTGTTAAGTGTGATGTGAAATATTTATAATCAGAATCAAAATCACATGTATTTACTGATTACATATCATGAGCAAAGGAATTTATACATGAATAAATTATATAATAAAGTATATATACCAGTAATAGACTGCATAAAGTCACATTTCTTATCATTTTTCTTATATAGCTGATGAAAAAAGGGATTATAATTTGCATAGATTCATGTGGAGCTCTACTTGAAATAAGCTCTTCCGTAATCTTCATGACCCAAATTACAAGCCGTTTGACTCTGATATTATTCATAATTGGCGCCGTATGTAAACAAACATACAGAACTCATATTCAAATCTCACTTTTGTTAGTCCGTATCTAATCATTGCATAAATTTATATGACTGGAGATGTTATCACATACCAAATAATGTAAATCCGACGGGAGTGAAATGTCATCTGGCATTAAATTATTCAAGCACAAATTTAATTGAAATTGTAGCCAAGCTGTCAGTCAACTTGTAATAGAGAGGGTTCTTCTGGACTTTGATTTAAAATTTAAAAAAAATCTTGTGCGTGTTTGTATATTTCTGCATCTGTTTGTTTGTAAACATGAACATATGTGCTTGTGATCATGTGGGTATGTGTGAACATGTCAGAAACTCAGGCCATTCATCTTGTCTTGCCGGGTCAGAATGGGGGAAGAGAAAGTTCCTGTGGAGCTTCCAGACACGACAGCCTCAAATGTCACAAGTAACACCTGTTGTGAATGACAGTGCGCATTAGTCAAATGCAGCTTTTTATGATGAAAACACAGTCCATACATGGTCATTTATCATTTCTGCACAGTTAGGTAATATAAAGATAAATTGCTTTTAAATTTTATAATTGAATATTCTTATATCAAAAAACGTTGACAATAAATTTAAGAGTTAAAAGTATGTCTTCAGTCTGATCCATCACTTTGTAAACTAATCTGATAGTGAGGTTGCAGGTTTTTAGTAAAGGACAGGATACTGCACTCACTCATATTTTAGGGAACACTGCAACATTTTCTATGAAGGTCACATCTGTAATACATTACAGGCTCATTCTGAAGACATTTAATAACTATTTTATAAGCCTCTATAAAAACCCTTTATATATGTTTACAGTCATGCAAGACAACTTATAACAAGGTTTATAATATATTATAAGTGGTAGACATAACGTATTGTAAATTCAGCATTCATAAAGCTTCATACCTCCATGCTCAAGTTTCAACAGTGTTTGAAAAAGATGCCTGGGTTACGCATTACAACACAATAACATACAATTGCTAACAGCTTTATAAATTGATGTAACTTTACTTAAAAGTCACATGGCCATGCTATAGCGTATTATTGATGTTTATAAGAATATTATATTTCAAAAACTTGGAACTGGTCATTTTTCTTATGATATGTTAGAGCAGTTCTCTATGTGTCTATAACTGGCTAACAATATGTTAGTTGTTAGTCAGTTAGTTGTTATA
>JAJHUR010137360.1:0-19934 GCA_027495735.1 Lutjanus campechanus | reverse complement strand
ACTGTGCCGTATCTAGGAGTTAATGCTGTGCAGTATTTGTTTTGAGGGTTATTTGTATCAGGGCAGGCACAACCTCTGGGGCTACCCTTGTGAAACATTCGTTTGACCCACTTTCCACAACAAAAGAAGATTGAGGTTATGGGAGAAGGAGGGAAGAAGACAACATGAATATTATATTTTGAATTCTGGAGGAAGACATCCCCTACAGGCTGCCGTATGAATATTTAATGAAGTTGGCCTTTCCACATCTCCTCAGCGTGTTCTACAATGTGGATTTTTGGAAATATCACGACGGGGTCACCTTAACAGAAATATATTCGAACAGCCAAGTATTGTGGCGTTCCTAATACACACATACATACTGATTCACAGACAAAAAGTCAGAAAAGGTTTTAGGGAATTAGTGGTGGAGTTTGCACTAGCATCACAGTCAGAAACAACTTAAGTTTATTACGAATATACAGATAATAGTAACATAAAAGAATAATTAGACAAGAGCAGTGGTTCTCAACCTGAGGAACAAACTCCTACTGTAAAAAAAAAAAAATCCTACATGTTTTTTTGTGGAATTAACTTATCTTTTTTGACTAACGTAACACAAATATACAAGTTTTATTCATTCAAGTTAATTAAATAATTTCTAGTATTTATTTTCAGAGGATTTCAGTACTTACAAACTTGACTTTTTTGAACTTTAAGTCTTTTAACTTGAAAATATGAGTTGAATGAATTTAAAACAAAATGTAAAAGGAAATTATATTTGTTTGTAATGTTTGTCAGTGATGGCTCAGTTGTTGGTTCAACTTAATACCCATAGCTTAATGAACATGTACAACTGAATTAATATCAACTTTATTCAAACAGAAAACATTATTTGTCTTTTTAAATTCAGTCAACTTAAAGTTTTAAGACACTAAGACACTTTTAAGTTAAAACAAATTGTTTTATTTTAAGGGGTCTAAAGATAAATCTGAGGGGTTACACGATGTTCGCCAAGACAGACAGTAAGACAAACAATATATATTCTGAAAAAAAAAAGATGTATAAACAATCTGTGAGAACGAGTCATGAATAAACCTTACATTGTTTTAAATGGTCACAAGAACTGCATTTGTTGAAACTGGTACCATCTGAACAGTTTAACCACAAGATGGCAGCATTACACCAGATATTCCATCACTGATGCTGGACAGTGAACTCGGCACATTGAATACTGTAACAAATCACTTTTGCCCAACATGTATGCCAAATCCAATGCCCTTACTGTACCATTGTGCATACTGTAATACTGCCTGCAAACATCGCCATACAATTAGGAGAATGGTGAATTTAGAGAGAAGATTTACTGCCCATCTGTTGGAGCAATTATCAAAGTGCTCTTCCGTCTCACGGTAACAATGGAGTTCCAGTGTTGCAGTGTGGTTTGGGGAAAACAATGCAGCTCATGCAGCTATGTGCAACATCAGTAGACATGAATTTAATGCTTTCTTTAAAATTGTATGCTGTGACCAGGTATACATGCCGAGGAATAAAGAAATCCTGTTTGTCTTTTTTGTGAAAGTGTGAATAATCAACCTGAGATTTGTTCTTTTAGCTGACTGTGGGCTGCATAAATGTTAAGAAAAAAGAAAAAGAAGAATGGGCAAGAATATACTTATGTCAAAGCGATATATAAAACATTTGTTGTTTGATGTTTTTAATCCAGTAAAGCACACTGTAAACACTACACTATGTAGCAGGTGCTATGAAGAAATGGCTTATGGCTTATGAACTAACAATGTCAGCACTGATGTTGTTTTTTTAAAATCCACTTTTAACATCTGCTGGTGATTTTATCTGCTCATGTTCATGTTGTTTAACTGTTTTAAATGCAGAGAGTGAATCGGACTGTATAATTGTACTTCGTATGGCTGTATATTTCACAATAAAGTCGACCGTTGACCTTTATCATTACCATTGTTTGGATGTTGATTAATATACATTGTGCGTTTTAAAATAAATAAATAAACTAAATTAAATGTTGTTATCAGTTTATTAGTAGTTTATTATTATTTTGATTTGTACCCAAAAAAATCATACAAACCCATGTTAGTTATTAGTATACTGAGCAGCTGAAAGTACAGCGCTAATCTGTCCTAATCTTACCTAATCCAATCCAATCTAATCTAATCCAAAACAATCCAATCTAATCTAGTCTAATCGGGCCTATAATGGAGTGCAGCATTTGCAGGTTTTTTATTTTAGTGCTGTAAAATTCAAGTGTTTTTGCGAAAAACATGGGAAAAGGACTCCTCTTGTCACATCAAAATCTGGTGGTACTCCCATCAGAGCTGGAGGGGCTGTGGCCTGACAGGAGGCCACGCACACATTTTTTGGGATTGCCCAAAACTTGTAGAATATGGGGAAAATATACCAAAATAACTTCAGAAATGTTCAAATACAGAATTGTCCCATTTATATTGGGAATATTACCAGAAGATACAGGAGATAACAACCAGACATTATTACTGAGAGTCCTACTTTTAATTGCTAAGAAAATGATCACAGTCTCCTGGCTGAGGCTGCAGCCTCCCTCAGTAAGACAACACACTATTAGTCACTAACACTGAACATGTCACAGTGTAGCCATGACAAAACATGTTTGCTTATGTTTACTCAAGTCTACTTGTAGTACAACTATATTAGTGTAACAGAAGCCACACCGGTACAAACACCATCTTCCTAAAAAACAACTAGACTGGCCAAAGGTCACCGTCCCACTGTTCACACTGTGCCACTAACTTGTGAAATAACCACCACCATTTGGTATTTCATGTCCCTGAGCAGACACATAAACACATACAGCGTAAACAGCCCATTTTATATGTCCCACAGTGTACAAACACATGTAACACGGAGGTGAAAGTGTTATTATTAGTTCTGTATTAGTTATTTCTGTCTGTAAACTTCACCGTGTGTGTCAGACGTCATTTGTTTAACATTTGCTGTTATTAATGCCATCGGTATACAACTCCTGTTCTGGCACCTACATGACGAATCTTCCTGTCTCCTAACTGCTGGGGGAGTATCTAAGAATGTAAGAGGAATGTAATAGCTGCTGATTGAAACATATTATGCAATTATTTTTCCAGCTTAGCCAATCTTAAACAATTCCCATTTGCTTGAATCCACAATGGATGCGAAAAGGCAGCGAGAAATGTGCAGCGTGTAGAATTACTCAATAAAAATGCATCAGAAAAGTGGAAATTGGTCCTGGGTCTGACCTATTTTTCTGTCGCACATGCAGTCTTTTGGTGAAGAGAATGACTTAATCTGTATTATTATATTAAGACTCCATATAATGTTGAACCAACATCCATCATTAGCAAAATCCTATTAAATACTATAACTGTACAAGCTGTCTTAAGCCCAAGAGGATGACATCAGCTGTTCATGTAGTTTTGAAATATTGAGACATGAATTTAATCTTTTGGAGAAAGCTTTTGGAGTAAAGCTCCATACTGATGCATCACTCAGTGTTGTTCACTATGAGGTCAGCGCACGCTCTACAACCTCACACCCAGGTGTGCTGTCCTCCTCTGCTCCAAAAGTCAAACTTGGCACTGGACGATCAAAACAAGTCATTTTTCTGAGACAAAGAGCGGAGACGTTTTTCTGAGACAAACAGGAGCGTGCGTCCCTGGATCCAGCTCTGCCCACCATGCCGGTGTTCCCCTACCTATATCAGACTGTGTCATTTTTGTGTAAGGACACTGCTGAAGTCAACACATCTTATGGTGAGACGGTTCCACTGAAGGCATGTCCAGGTAGGCCCAGGTCTCTTTTCATATAGCCTGTGAGTTGAGTTTCATTTGGTATAGTGTGGTTTATGATTGTCAAGGTGATCTCATCTTGATTTAGGAATGATTATGAGATTTCCTGGTATCACCACACATCTAAGCTAAAGAGGAAGCTAATCAAGGGAACTAAAAAAGAGTTTTTTTTGTTGTTGTTTTTTTGTAAGCCAGGGGTTAGCAACTTGAGCTCTGAAGCTGCTGTTGCTCTTTTGCCCCTTTGCAGTGGCTCCCTGTGGCTTGGACATGAATAACATTTTAATTTTAATACACCATTGTTGTAGGCCTAAAGTTATTCCTGTATTCTCAGCTAAAATGTGCATTATAGCCTGTTTCTCTGTCTCAGAGGTCTAAGATTTTGCTTGCTGTGGATGCCAAATAGACAATAGGCAAGTACTTTAAAACAATTTAATAGTTGCGGCTCCAGACAGATTTTTTTGGGCCAAAAAATGGCTCATTTGAGAGTTAAGGTTGCAGACTGCTTAAAACTAATGGGTAGGAATGTTAAGTCGCCCTCTGCCCTACAAACCATTCACAAATGAAACCATTTTGGCACTGCCTTCCTACCTAGGATTGTTTAAAGAAAGAAGTCTGATGCAGATTATTTTTTATTGATGCTGCTAATATTTTGCACAATTTCCTTTAAATATTTATACAATAAGTGTATTCTAGACCCTCTTTGCAAACGAACATAAGGGGACATTCTTGCTTGTTTCATTATGGCAACAAAGGCTACTAATATGTTTATATTTTTAGCATATTAGACTGTAATATGGAATTAGCATGGCTCTGTTATTGATGTTGTTTTTGTTTGGCTCTCCTTCAGCCAGGGGAGAGGATGGTTTCAGTCACACAGAAGAGCAGAAGCTGTGTGCTGCTGCTTCTCTCACTCACCCCATCTATCTTTCCCTCTCTGCCCATTTCTGTCCTGCCTGCTCTCACCATCTCTGCCCTGACTCCTCCTGTTGGTAACACAAACATGTCAACTGTATTCAATGCTTCTAGCACTCCTGCAAGCCCAAAATCATCCACCTCCACCACTGGACCAACGTCTTCATTGAGAACCTCTATTACAGAATCAGTGCCAGCTACCTCTACAATACCAGGGTCGCTCTCTGACCAAACATCCCCCAGACACCTCCTCATATCCTCACCCTCAGCAAAGGCAAATACACTTTCCCCACAGTTTGGCAAAGACATTTCTCTGAGAACTGATCCGGTTCATTGTCACCCTGTATCTCACCTTCCTCTAAAAACCATAAAACAATTTTCCCCCAGTAGCTCCGGCTTAGACAAACAATTATCCCAAAAAACAAACGGACCACCTCTGCACAAAGACCTCCCATGTAATTTGTCCAAAATAACTTTATATCCGGGGTCTTCTGAAAAACTTCCTTTTCACATTACTAAACTATTTCCTCCCATCAACTCAACTTTACTTCCGAAAACTCTGCCATCTTCCTCTCCGACTCAAACTGTTTCACAAAAGCTTTCCTCTCCTATTTCAACATCCTTTTTCACAACGTTCTTTCCTTTAACCTCTAAAACACTGTCACCGCCTCCTCAAGCCAAGGCTTCCCCGATCTTTCTCCCCAAAACCTCCACATCTCCTCCAGAGGCAGCCGCAGCCTCTCATAAGCCCGGATCACTCCCACCTCCCCGTCCCCCTCACACCACAGGCCCTCTGTTTGAGCACCAGCCTTTCATTGTGAGCTGGAACATCCCTGATCTGGTGTGTAACAGGTACAACATCTCACTGGACACCTCACCCTTTAAAGGAGTGGCCACACCTGCTAAGGTGAGAGGACAAAGATTTTCTATTTTATTCATTTTCAATCTATTGCTGTAAAACAACAAAGTGCAATGTACAATATGTGACCTTGTGTTGGAATATCTGGTGAGAAGCTTATTTACTTTACATCAAGCTATGATGCACTATGATACTTTTTTTTCATTAGCTTCTGAGCAAATTGCAGATTCATTCTGGGTCTTACATGTTGCCAACAGAGTGAAGTGCATGAATATTTACAGGTTAAAGCAACATTGTGTAACTTTATTACCTTAAAAACAGCTTCAAAGACATTTTAAGCCAAGTTAGCCTTGTTGCTGTTGGACTAGTAAAGCCCTTATTATAGTCCTGAGTAGTAATACTGAACACGGACAGCTGTAGACCCCATGGACAACTATTGGTTCAGTTAATACTTTCTGTTGGCTCGGAGGAAGCGCTCCACTCATGCGCACCAGATTGGCATCTGAAGCGGCCACATGGAAAAGTCCGCATAGACACAACAAATGGGCGGGTACGTGGATGTCTGCACAGAGCCTAAGCGTACAATGCCTGCTGCCAAAATCTGACCCCAGCTGACCCACATCAGTAATATTCACTGGTTTGCTTTTTCTTGTGTTGTTGCACTTGCTTGATGTTAAATTGCTAAATTAGCAGAGTTGTCACCCTGCTAGTTTTTGATCAGAAGTGAAGGCATGTTTACAGCTGATCATATTTACAAAGGTAATGTAAAAGTGACTTGCACACTAAAACTAGAGGTGCCAAATCTTACATAATGTTGCTTTAATATGTAGGAGGGAGGCCTCTCTCACTGTAGGTTAAAAAGCTGTTCCTCTTGAAAATAACACATTACACTTATTCATGGCAAATTCACAGGTTGTCTCACCTTTTCACGTTTCTGCTGCAGGTCCCAGGCCAGTTCCTGTCTCTGTTCTACATAGACCGACTGGGTCTTTACCCACATGTAGACCTCGCTAGAAGGAAACAGATCAGTGGTGGCATCCCTCAGAGAGGGAACCTGAAAGCCAGTGTAAACAAGGCCAGAGCAGATATTAACTACTACATCCCATCCAAGTGAGCAAACCTAACATTTAAAATCCACTGTATTTTTGTTTATTGACACATTTGAATCTGACCTTTAACCTCCTCTTCACCCCCTTGTCCTCCCTCCAGGACAAGCCGGGGCTTGGCTGTGATAGACTGGGAAGAATGGCGCCCCCTGTGGGACAGAAACTGGGGCATGAAGAGAATCTACCAGACTTTATCAGTGGCTCACGTCATGCAGACAAACCGCTCCCTCACAGTGCAGCAGGCCACAGAAAAAGCCAAACAACAGTTCCAGGTCAGAGCCAAGGAAACTATGAACTAAAACTAACAACTTTTTAGTTTCCTTGGTAAGATCTGTGAAGATTAACAAAACAAATTATATAGATGTGATCAGTGATTAATTATCAATGAATAACTCTTCTCTTCTTCCTTCTGTTCTTCAATTTTAGGAAGCAGCTCGGAGTTTCATGTCAGGGATGTTGACATTAGGCAGATCTATGAGACCCAACTATCTCTGGGGCTTCTACCTGTTCCCTAACTGCTATAATTACGGCTGGGAGAGTTCAGACTACACAGGCCAGTGCTCCAAGGAGGTGAGGAGGCAGAATGATGAGCTGCTCTGGCTGTGGGAGTCCAGCACTGCCCTCTACCCCTCCGTCTACCTGCAGGTTGGTTAGATAGTTATCCATAATATTATTTCCAGAATCTAAACCCCTCAGATGTCTTTTTTTCCCTGCATCCTTGCACTCTTTCAGGTCTCTCTTGCAGACAATCCTAGAGCAGCCCTCATGGTGAGAAACCGTGTGCAGGAAGCTTTGAGAGTATCTGTTCTGCCCAGACGGAGAGGCACTGCTGCACCAGTGTTTGTTTACATGCGACCTGTCTTTGTCGACCAGAACAGACGCTTCCTCAGCCAGGTAAATGTGAGTAATTTAAATTATGCTTTGTTTAATACATGCTGTATTCTCAGAAGCATTATGTAATGGTATGAAGTCACTGAGACAGTCACTCGCTAATCTCACTTAAAGCTACAGTTACACTTAATTTATACAAAAATAATTTAGAAAAATGTGCTCCTAATGGATCCCCTGCCCCACCTGAAAGACACTAAATATTTTTAAGTTGTTTATTTACCTAGTTTATGTGCACTCATGTCACTGAATCTCAATGTAAGAGCCTGAGACTGTGTTTAGCGGTCATTTATTGGGGGTGGGGTGGCAGTTGCTTTAAAATGCCTACTTCATAAGTGTCTCAGGGCCTCCCAACGATCTTGGACTGGTGCATGATCTTACTGTGCATCTGCAGAAATGATTCAGAAAGACGGTTGCCAACTCCAACAACACCCACCCAGTCACAGCCTGTCCCTCCCCTCTGCAGTTTAGCAAACGATACATAAGTATCCAAGACTACAGACCAGCTTCTTCCCTGATGCTGTAAGAGTGCTCAATTCATCCTATGCACTCCATCGTAAAAAAAAACGGTCTACCTGATCATTTACCGTTGTGTGTTCTTTCTGCTCTGTCCTTACATCCACACACACATACAGAAGAGCAGAGGAGAGGCAGTTGAAGTTATCTGAGTTGACAACAATTCATTACGTTACTGTAGGTGCAATAACAGCTTCCTAACAAGAGTAATTTAATAACATAATACATCTAAAATGAAAGAGAGAAAGATGTCAACCCCAAACCAGTTCAACAAAAGCTTGCCAGTGAGTGAGTTAGCTCTCAAAGACGTGTATTGCAGGTGAGGTTGCCCCTGACTAAAGAGCTTCCTTGGCAACTAGTTTTTGCATGTTTATGATATTCATTTCATTTATTTAAATATGTATTTTTGGGGCACATAGTGAGCCATCTATTATATTATGAGCACTAGGAAGAGGCAGTGGAACCTGATTTTTCTTTTCACATATTATCAGTCTCATGTATTACAAAAGTCACAGTTCCAGCAAATATGACACAAAGTTATTTTCATAGAGGCTACCAATGGTAGCTTTAATAAATCAATAATTAAATCCCCCATTCAAACAGATTACAGTTTTGAAACGACTCATCAGTGAGTGACCACACACTTGACTAGATTAGATACATCTTAGGTTACTTCTTCATCTCGGCAGTGAGGTGTTTCCAGTCTGAGGTCCAATTTTAAGAGGAGTTTGGTTTCTTGGTGAAACAACACCCTGCTCAGGTGGCAACCTCACCTGTAATCCTTATCCTCTCTTCTCACCTCATACCATGAGTGTATTTTTGGGGAAATAAGAGCAGTGTCAACGTCTGTGCTCCACACATGCATACATGATTGTTGTTTGTCTTATCAGTGAAAGCCAGAGGCAGTTTCTGTGTCTCTGTGCAAAGGCAAGCATGAACATATTTAACCATTTGTGTCCAGGTAGACTTGGTCAGGACCATTGGTGAGAGTGCGGCAGTGGGAGCGTCTGGCGCTGTGCTGTGGGGGGCCAGCGCTGACTATGATGACCAGGTAACATCATACCACAGACCTCCACTGGACTGCTGAAAGACACGACGGACAGTAGTGATGACAGGTGGTCAGAGCAGAGACAATGTGTTCAGTTAGACGATATAGGAGTCTGCTCATCTGAGACTGACTGACAATACCTCAGTGGCACAGGTACTGATGGATCGGTTGGTTGTGCAACAGTATTAGTTAATTCAGGGTAGGGAGGCCAAGATTAGCCTGATGATAGTGACTTTCACTGGATGTCCTCTGAAAGAGACATCACCATGTAAATTCACTGGACTTTTTCTTTGCCTAGTCAGGTAGATAACCCACCAAAAAAATGCAACATGTTGTGTTTTTGCACTTTTTGCACAGGACAAAGTAATGTTAGAACATGTTGGACAGAGCCAGGCTAGCGTGTTACCAGTCTGTTCAGTCTTTATGCTAAGCTAAACTAACGATTGCATGTCATCAGCTTCATATTGAACTGACTGATATGTGAGTGGTATCAATCTTCTCATCTGACTCTTGGCAAGAAAGTCAATAGGAGTATTTCCTAAAATGATGCCATAGGCATATCAACATACTGAATTCATGGGATGTTATGTTTCAGACATATAGTATTGTATACAGAGAATGAGTTCACAAAATATTACCGTCCTCTTCTTGTTCTTCCTGTTCCTTCCTCCACTCTCTTTCCTTTGCTCCCCAGACATCTTGTGAAGCCCTGTCATCCTACCTCTCCTCCACCCTTAACCCTTACATCACCAATGTCACTGCGGCCGCCCAGCTCTGCAGCAACTTCCTGTGTCGGGGGAATGGACGCTGTGTTCGAAAAAACCACAACTCTTATCACTACCTCCACCTAAACCCTGAGAACTTCAGGGTCCTGCATGTTCAGAAACGCTATCTCGTCCTCGGGAGACCTACACTCACAGACCTGAAGACTTGGAGCAGGAGGTTTACTTGTCAGTGCTACAAAGGACTGAGCTGTACTCCCAGGACGCACAGAGAGCTTGCAAAGGCCCTGACGTTTAGTGTAAAGCAAGGCCTGCACCAAAAGGCTCATACGCTAAATAAAGCTAGTTTGGACAATATGCAACAAGCTAGTATTACTAAGGACAATGTTAAAAAGAACCTGAAAGTTTAGCTTGCAACCACAATCTTTGGTCACATTTTTCTCTGACCATAAGTTCCTTTTTTCAGAAAACACACCAGTTAAACCTACTGTGCATTCAGGTCTGGGAACTGGCCTGTTGCAACCCAGTTCTGGACACTTTGCATGTTTAGTCAACAGCTTGATTTGCATCTTAGTGATTAAAGAAGTTAAAAGTTTGCAGACTTTTTGCAGGGTGCTGGCTTCTAGCTTGCTTAAACATCCCTTAATGGTACAACAGAGAGACTTCAGGCATACCATTCATATTCTCATCATTAGCTCACCCTTTTTAATTTTTATGTTGTTGCCTCCCATCACAAATCAGCTCCACTGCACTGAGTGACTTAGTGCGTTAGCAACTATCATCAGCAAGATTTAAATGACTCAGGAAGCATCACCTCATCTATATAAATAATTCACAGTATGACCACTGACGTAATGTTCCACAGTCATGGCAGAGATCAGGGCTACCGCCATGGGTTGGTCTAATCTCAAATCAAACTTGCAAACAAATGCTGTGTTATATCACGTTAGTATTACCTGTGACAACACTATTCCCACTGGATATTTGTATGTGATTTGACTGTATATGTAAATAAATGAAAAGAGACAGGGAGCAGCAGTGCTGTTGGTTCTGTGTTGAACTTGATACAGAGAAAATACGATGACTGGGTGACTTGAGTGAATGAGGAGTTCTGTTAAAAATTAAGTCTCAAAGTGTGATTCAACAACAACAACAAAAAAAAGCTGAAAAGTGAAAATGTAATTGTAATTTAATTGATATACTGAAAAAGATCACTATACTCACATAGGTGTTTTATTTAAACCACAGGTGTAGGCTTAGCCATGACAATGAGCCAGCATGCATAAAACCAGGAGCCTGAAACCAGAGCAGGAAAGTGGAATCTGTAGAGAAGAAAAACCTGCACTGTAACACTTAGCCTAATCATGGTCTTTGGGTAAATGCAAATGAATCATGTGACAAGGCCTGTTGCAACCTGCTTATTGATGAGCTACCATACTTCATTTATGTTCCTCATTTCTGTAGCTTGAAGGAAGAAACGTGTTGTGGATTTTATCCCCTTGCCCATGCATCCGAAGGAAGAAGTACTCAGGAGTCCAATATGTCTTACACTGAAACTGGTTTAATAATTCTTGGCCAAGGAGAATGAAGTAATCACCAGTACACAGTTGGCACTAATGTTCCCTTCAATTCTGGCGTTTCTGTCCTCCGGGATAGTCTTTAAGCATTCACAGATAAGGTCATGATGAACCTATGACCAAATAAGGTCAGACCCAACACATTGAGTTAGCTTATTGGTCTGAATATACAAACACAGGAATTATGAATACACAAGGTCTGCGAACACAGTTCAACACCTCTGGCTCTACAGCTCAGGGTCAGTGTTATCCAAAACAGATTACAGTTTACGTCTTCTCCGGTCAGAGAGACAAGACAAACATCTCTTCGACCTTAGCTGCCATAGAAACACTATCAGGTTGTTCACTTGTTTATCTGAAAGGAGAAGACAGCTGCATCTACTGTCCTAGAAGAGAGACAGTATGTCTGTTAAAGGTTAAAACAGGTATCTTAATGGTATGGCTCGAAGGCCTTAGCATGACCACTAGAGAATGGAAAATTCCCTAACAAAACTGGTGCAACCTCCCAAGGTATGTAATTTAAATTACACTAAAATACAATGGATAAAAATAGAAATTAACACACGTGCTCTAGAACTGGCAAATATACTTACTATAAACCAAACCACCCAGAACTCACCCCTGAATCTGCGACCTCCCTCTTCCAAGATATCCAGAGCTCCTATTTTCAGTGTAGGGGGGATAATGTCAGACACATGCTGAGGCTACTAAATGCCACAAGTGTGATTATACCAGTTTGTGTAGAAAGTATTTTTGTATTTTCAAATGAAAATTGACTTTTATTTTAATTAAATACATTTCCTCATACTCTTATTTTGTATTTTATTTAAATACGTTTGATTACCAACTATGTGTAAATTGTAACAGGATACTTTTTGTGCTCACTGAAACGCTGTGCTTCACTAAATTTAACAGGACCTTAATTAGTATCACTGATAACACCTGTGTTTCCCCTACTATTTCATATCAGTTTGGCTTCCTTGAAAACGGTCTGTTACCAGCTTTGCTGAACCCAACTTCAGCATGTCCAGAGGTCTAATTAGATAAGTGAAAACACCTGTGTGGGTGCACAAGGCCTTAAAAATTGCATACTAGAGGTCAGAAGAACTCCACAAGAAGATAAACCTTGACTGGCTAGCTTGCTTGGTAGCAAGCAGTTAGCTATGGACACGTCCAGCTGACATGGAGCAACATTAGCATTCATTTGAGGACATGTTTCAGGACACCAGGTGAATGTAAGTCCAATATTTAATCTTCTTTTCACCCTGTTTCGGTCTTCAACTCTTGTAAGACATTTCAGGGTCATTAGCCTGCCAGACTATTGACCTGCTAATAGGCAAGCTAACTTTGCCCTTATTTTTTCTTTGGTGTTGAGTGGGTGGTGTTCAGTGCGTGTATTGGAGCTTTATGTCGAGCTAAAACAGCTTTTCAGTGGAAAGAGACTGGAAACAGTCTTGATACGATGTTAGATACATAAATATGGAGAAATTGTGCTGTAAAATCCAAACAACAAGCTTAAAAATGCTTTAAAAAAGAGCAGCAGCGTTGAGTGTTAGCTACATTACTGTTTTTTTTTTTTTTTTTTTAGCAATAGTGACCTCTTAGTCATTTGACTCAATGTTAATATAATAAACACTGATTAATGGAGCCTTACAGGTTATTAGGCTGGCCCACCCCAAGGTATTATTTCGTATTTATTTTTGTATTTTGTATGTATTAGTGAAAGGATGGCTAACGGTGATGCTAACTAAGAGTCAAACAGTTCCATCTCACTTCCAGTTTTCACCTGCATGAAACGTTCATGTTTGCACACAGCAGTCGTACACTTATGACTGAGAGTGCTAATGACTCATTATGGAGAAGTTAGTGTGTGGTATTATTCCCATTGTGGTGTTGTCAGCAGATACTGTGGGTCATTGGTGTAGTGACGGAGTCCTCTGGGTGGTAAGCATATGTGTGGTGTATCTGCACTTGTGTCACAATGATCTCCGAGGTGGTTTGAAGAGAAAGAGAAAGACATTTTGAAACATTGTTGGTTTTGCACGCCATTTCAACCACTTACCAGTTACTTACCAGTTAAAATTCAGTCTTGATCAGCAGTCTTTATGATTGGTACTATTTGCTATGACAACATACACTTAAACTCCACCATGCAAACTTTGCTTGATTCAGTAAAAAATAGACCAGCCCAGTGCCATGATGCATATTTGTTTCATCCATGCATGCAACCAACTAACCACACAAGCACAAGCTGCCTTGACAACATTCCACATGTTTAAACTGGAACAGAAGGCATAACGAGCAAAATATCCTGACACAGACCTCAAGTAAAAGTAAAGTGTGGGCTTTTGTTGACCTTTCTCGGTTCCTCTCTGTCTTGTTCCATTTGCTGAATTTATCACAACAATATCTCAACAAGGAAGCAGCGACAACAGAAAACAGCTTTTGTGTGTGTGTGTGTACCAGAAACTGATATGTGTGGGTTCTAGTATAGGAAGTAACTTCTAGGCATAATAAAACCAACAGTATCCGTCATATAATCTGTTGCGTGTGTCTTTGGACTTCTGTCAAGATACACACTGTAAAAAAATGTAAAAAAAAATTTAGTGGAATTTAGTGGCTTCAGTGGAATCAATCTTTTCTCATTAACTTACTGTAATAAGTTTTATTTATTAAAGTTAATTAAACTTAAAATTTCTAGTATTACTTTTAGAACTTATAAACTTGAACTCTTCTAACTTTTGGTCTTTTGATTTGAAATGTTCAATCAACTCATCAAATTAACTTGATGTGTTTTTGGTGTTTTTTGAAGTACACCTGAATTAAAATATTTAAAAGTTTACTTGACCAGAAATGTTTGTTTTGCATCATTTCAAAGTCCTCAGCTTCTCTTTTTAAACTCTGTCAGCTTAAAAATGTTACTGCAGCTTGACAGTCACATTTTTCAGTTAAAACAAATAGTGTATTTTTACAGTGTGCCAACACAAAGGTTCAAGACACTGCTGCCTACATTGAATACCATGTCAGTGCTATGAGTCAGCCTGAAAATAGGTTGCAGACCTATTTTTTTGGTTGGTAGCCTATGATGGTGAATGTTTCAGCAGAGCTAAAACACCTAGGGCAACAAATAAAGAAGAAAAAACTTCCTCCTTATTGCACAGTTTCTCTGACTAGGCTTGTTCGCCTTCTCTGCTTAGTTTTCTTTAGACTTTTACTTCTTTATTTATTTGTGGTTTATTTGATAGGGACAGATACAATATACACTGACAAACTGAAAACACCTATTTAATGATGTATCAAAGTGTTTGTAGCGAATGCTACTTTGCAACTTAACTGCTGTACCTAAAAGGGCTTTAATGAAAACAAGAGATTGAAACAGTGAGGTAAAAACATTATAAGTGGTATTTTCCAACATTAAAGTAAAGAAATGAAGTAACGCCAGTCTTGCCACAGGAAAACGTCAGATTTAATTAAAGTCATAAGTCATACAGTACATGCCATTGCAAGTCAGTCACCATTTTTCACTTTAACCTCTCACACCTTTTCTAAAAGCAGTTTGGTCTTTTTTTAATTGGTGAATACCACAGCACAGTAAAGTAAAGTGTGATTAAAATACAGTTATTCGGCCATGGAAAATCTTAAAGATGTACAAAGTACAAAGTCATTCACTCATGTGGCTGCGGGTCAGTGAATGCAAATGTTTAAGAACCCCAATATAGCTGCCAAGTTGAACAAAAAAAAAACCCCAAAACACACGAGCCACAGGTACAGTAGGGCTTGTTAGCACAGTGCTAGTCATGTCACTTAGCATATAATTTGACATGTTTTTTAGAAAAAGTTTAGATAACTCTTTTTGTTGATAAAGTAAACAATCAGATATAATATTTGCTCCAATTATGCTTCTAAATATGTGCAGACAAGACAGGTTTTTTCCTCAATAAATCACTTACAGACAAATAGAAAATCTGCTTTCTTATTTTAAGAATCCAAAGTGAAGGATTCTAAGATATTTAATAATGTGCAACAACTTTCAGTGTCACTCCCACAGCTACATGGGCATATAATCATCACTTTTGCCTTATTTTGAAATATGTTACTGAACCCTCAAAACAGACTCAAATCTAGCATAACAGATTTCAAGTTCATTCAATCTCTGCATCCAGTAAATCACAGGCTTATCTACATATTCAGAAAATACTACTCATTCCTTAATTAATTAATACAAATTATAAAAGATTTAGAGTTGTGATTAGACTGAACCATTGTCTAATTATAAAGAGATGATTCAGGGCAACTTCATAAATGACAGGATTGATTCCAGCACCGAGTTAAAATGCTACTGTGGGATAGAGCTGCAACGATTAGCTGACTAATTGATTAGTCAATGGACACAAAAACAGTCACCAACTAGTTGGATGATCGCTTAATCAGTTACAGAACATTTTCCTACAAAAACAGTAGAAAATGCTGTTTTTAGCCTCTCGAATATGGATATTTCCTCCTTTCTCTACTTTCTATCTCATTAAACTTAATATCTTTGGGTTCCGATAAAACAATACATTTAGAGACATCACCGTGGACATTAAGACGCTGGGATGGACATTTTTCACTATTCTCTGACATTTCATGGACCAAACAATTAATCAGTTAATCTACAAAATAAATGTCAGATTCATCGACAATGAAAATAATAAATAGTTTGTTGCAGCTCTACTGTGGGAGTGAAATCACTTCAACAGCAGGCAAACCCAACAGTTCAAACCAACTACCAACTCCAAACATCACCAAGTGACAGGTTTGCTAAGGTTTACCACTATTTGTTTTGTCACAGTGCAAGGTACTTGGATTAGTTTGTTAATAAGGCATGAGACCACTTTATACACAGTATACACAGTTGGAGTTTATTTTAAAACATGTCTGTAGTTAATTCACTTTCAGTTAAGTTGAGTAATGGATTTAAATTAAATATGTTTTCTTTGAGAGAGATTTCTGTGTCAACTCTGAGCTGCCTGTCTGTCAAGAAATACATTTTACATGAACTGTCCATCAGTCTGGGGTAAACATGCTCCATCAAAGTATTTTAGAGATGATTTTGACATGACTAGACTTGCTGCATGGGGCTTTGACAAAGTTTTATAAAGTAAGGGAATGAACAAAAAAAAAAAAAGGAAAAAAGGCAGACTGGTCCTTAACAGTTTCAGTGGTTGTTTGACACCTCTTGACAATAATTATTATGTAATCAGAAGAGCATTTCTTGTAAATATGAGCAGTTACACAAAATGAAAACACGCTGCACCTGAATTAAGATGAATGTTCTATGTTGTTCTTTGTATCCATAATTAAACCTGCGACAATGCTGAAACCTATGCTGCTTTCAAATGGGGTTGTGTTTGTCCTACACAGCAAGCTCAGGGTTCATGAGTTGTGTCCTGTTTCGCTACCATTTTCTAAAATGGCCAAATCTACGGAAATTTTTCAGTGGATGGTGAGTTACTATATTGTAACCAAGAGCTCATGGGTTCCATTTGAAAGCAGCATTTATATTTGTGTTGGAATTGGTAAATTTGACGTTTTAGGCTAACACTATAGATTTACCAATTCACTTTTTTTCAGTTCTGACCTGATATCTGAATTTGTACATCTTCTGATACCAATATTATAACGATACCAGTGCTCTTTTTTCTTGATTTTTAAAAAAGACTATCATTAGTAAGATTACATGAGGCTAAAACTGAACCTCAGTCTGGAAAGCTTGTGTAGTTTGTATAATGTAACTTATATTGTAATTGCATCTTTTAGCTTTTGTGGGGAGCTGAACGACTCTGGCTTGTGACAGTCACATGTGCAGCTGATGGCCTGAGAGACGGCCCTCATTTGCACAATGATGCATTGCTGATTATTTTATGTTCCAAAATACAAATGTTACTGTTTGTTATATGTTATTTCTGTGTTTGCGATGTGGGCAAACACTTGGTGTGGAATTTAGTTGGAAAGTGGATTGATGTCGTGAGTCCTTACGCCAATGTCGGGCGCTGATACCGATATTGGATCGGATCAGTCCCATCTCTAGCTAACAGGTGTCATTAAGCATTGGAACCAGTGCTTTATCTAATTGATAACGAAACACTGAAGTGCTTCAAATATGAAAAGATGAGCCCCATCATGGAAACCAAGCCTTGTTTGTTTGAATCCAGTTGACTCTGTTTGCTCAGGAAGGCACTCCAGCAAGGTAACATTTGGTTCTTGAAAGGTTCACAGTAAAATCTCACTTGACTCTTCGTGTCCATTCAGCTACAGGTTTTCTTGCTACATATGTTACTGGGTTTATCTCTACTCTAATACTTGCCATGCATTGCTCAGGGGTCATATTAACAAGCTGAATTTAAAAAGTAAATTAAGAATTAAAAACATTAAAAGAGATGAACATTTAGATGGAACTACTGATCTACTTTGTCTTGAAAATACTGACTTTTGAATATCACAGGGGCTATACATGTTTTTAGTAAGCAAAACCTAAACTTCAAACCTTTTGAAACAAAACCTAGGAGATGTTTTTTTTTCATTTATACAGTACTTTGTAGCATGCAGATATGAGCTACAGTTAAAGCATGCTGGTGCATATGTAAATGACACAATCAATCCAACTCAAACTAGACCTGCCACAATGCATGTAATGTAAAATATAAGGTGGCAAATGTGCCTCTGCAGTCCTTAAAAAACTGAAAATATTCACACTTCAAAGTCTTGAAGACTTGTAAAATATTAATATTACAACTATATTGTATATCAGATAGATACAAATGGCAGTAGGTTAAATTAATTTAAACAGATTAGGTAAACAATTCAGGGTCCTACAGCTGTGTTTTTATCTTTGTTGATGGACCCAGAAATATCAGCTATTCATCAGGAAAATGTCTCATCAGCATACTGGTAACAAATGTCCAGATTTCAAAGTAACTGCACTCTGAACTTGCTGAAAATATTAACTTCACTAACACTCGGTTGCAACAACAAAGACTGATTTAATCTAAGATCAGTTCAAATCAGAGTTAAGCAAAACCAGGTTTAAAATGAGTAACATTTACAATGAAGCAGAGCTCTGTTGTGCAATTAAAACTAATCTCAGTTTAGCAAGTCTAAGCATAGTGATGTCAACTAAAATTTGAGTGTAATCAATATGGAGATGCTTCTTTACCCAAAATGAAATAAACAAAAAAATAAAAACAGAAATTTGAGTGCTGTTGGGACTTATTGGATATAAAAGAGGAGGGTGTATGTTAACTTTTCCCTGCTCATATTCCTTTAAAAATGTGACATTTTCTCTTAGTTAGCTAAGAACCAAACGTTGCACTCTTCGCTAGCTAGCTAAAAAGTTAACCAAACATAACATTGTAGGCTAGCTACCTACAATAAATAAATAAATAATTATATTGTTTGCTAGCTAGCTAAAAAGTTGGATAGCCTAATTAGCCTACTCATGATTGCTCAGCACAGAATTATTTTGCTCAGTCCATCTTAAGGCAGCAATTTTAAAAGTTAAACCCCCCTCAAGTGCAAGTTTAAAGTTAATACTGGATCACATTTTAAACTGCAGTTTACAGTTTTGGTGCAACAGAATTAAATCTAGTCTTTAAAGTAAAATTTAAAGTAAAAAGTTTAAGAAAGGTTTAACATGCAACATGATTCAAAGTTTAACCACGATTTGATCAGGTTTAAAAATTAATCTGTGTTGGTGGAACCCAGCCTCAATGTTACATAATGCATTCAACCAATGAAACCAAATTTTTAAAAAAAAGTTTTCATCTGTTGTCATTGCAACATATTACTAACCACCTGTCCAAAGACTCAAAGTAATCATCTTAAATACTTTGATATGTGGACAAATTCATATAGGCCTACCACGATTTGAGTTAAAAGGCCAAACTGGTCCCACATTATACAGTTTTACCATGAACTTCTTGACAAATATCAACTTTTATGTCTTTTTCATCAAACTGTAAACTAGAATAAAATAGATTCCAGTTCTTTAGGCAAGTTTTGTGAGACAGACTTTACCTAGAAGTTAAAACCTCAAGAAGACAATTCAAAGTTGTTTTTTCTTTGCCTCCAGCTGTCCATTGAGCTCTCCATTCTCCCCACTCAAACCACTGACATCTTTGGTGCACTTGATCCTCAGCAGGACGTTGGACAGCACGTCCTGATACAGACTGAGGCAGACCCAACCCGGTAGGTACAGGAGGGTGATGAGTCCCATGAAGTTGTGAGGATAGTGGGAGTAGTCCCAGGAGCAGGCGTCAAACTGCCTGAGGACCAAACCCCAGGAGAACTCCCAGGTGTAGATGAAGCAGATGTAGATGGGCAGCCTCCGGCACGTCCCCCAGCCTCTGCTGAAGTGCAGATGGAGGTAGAGCTTCTCCACCACGAAGCTGCAGCTGCCGTACATCAGGAAGGACCACAGGGAAGTGTGGCCGCTGAGGGTCCGGTCAGACTTCTC